>JAQFYC010005783.1:0-13584 GCA_034694165.1 Tomocerus mixtus | reverse complement strand
TTTGGATTTTGCATTCTTTCTTATGGTTTTTGCCCCTTTTTTGACGTTCGCCCTTATGGCATTCGGCCTTTTAACCGTACACCTATTTTTCATGTTTAAAGTTATTTGTCTAAATTACCCCCTACCATTCTACACACTTAGATACTTAGTAACTCCATAATAGAGTAGTTGCATAGACTGCACACAATTAAAGTAATTAAAGTGCAAGAGTACCAATTAAGGTTTCCGGTTGGACATACTAATTAGTTTATCTCCTTTACCATGTTACAAAATTCCCCTTTTTAATTTTTTGCTTCAGAGATGCTCAATAGGGTAGGAATATAATATGGAAAAGGGAGAATAAAAGAACTACTGTAGCGTGCTACTTAGAAGGAACTGAGGAACTCAAAAGTGGGCAAAGGATTAAATATACGTACGTCGTAAGTGGGCTTTCTCTTACGTTGATTAAGGTAATTTTAAAGTGTTCTTTTCTTTTGGGTATATATTTATATATAATTACATCCTTCACTGGCGAAATGTTCCACAAATTAAATCTGCCATTATTAGCGTAAATTAGCGAATGAAAAGAAAGCCCACATATATATACTTTCTTTTACGCCTCCTTTTGAGTGGCAGCTTTAGATATTTTATAAAAACCAGAAACTAGATCGAAAATTTTACTAGAAATGCCCTCCAGGCCTGGTGAGAAAATATTCAATATCTTCACCTGTATAGGGTACATGTAATAGATAACGCATCCCTTTGCTTGGTAGATCTTTATGACTACGTCAAGTGAAGAGCTCTGTAATGTAACACCAAATATTTGACTAAATAAACTATTTCTTATGTATAATAAAATGTACGCATTATATACTAACTACTGTTATTATTGTTAGGTAAAATAAGGGGTTTATACAAATCGAATTGTATGTAGTACGTACTCATTTACTTTCAACATAAATAATACATGTACTATATAGCATATCTATAGGTACTTTAGTATTTACATATGCACAGCAGGACGAAACATCTACCTATATTACGTAGAACAGTAGTTATACAATAATAATGACATTCACCTCCACAACGATATACTTAACTAATAACCTATTTACCTTACTTTATTGGATGATTGCTGTTTTCAGGTAGAAAAATATTAATTAATCAACAAAATGCGTTGAAAAGTATATGCTACTGTATATATAATACATACGATATTATCTGTGGAGAAAGCACACGATTCTAGCTTCAAAGTATAGTACTATGTATAACTGCGAAGTATAACTATTTAGTATAACGATAACTATAATACTACCTTATAACTCAAAGTAAAATACATAACTGCTGGACGCACTAAATTATTTATTATACACATTATGATACGAGTTTTAGGTGGAGTCATATAATGTTTAGGGTGCATTTAGTAATAATCATAGTACTACTTTTCTTTTCCTACTTCAGTTGAGGAGTTACCTGTACCTTGGTTATTTGCATTTCTTTTTATACAAATATTTTCATATTAAAAATATTTGTACCAAATACATAATATTCTACATACATAGACTAAGAAATATATTTTTATTGCTTTCATTTTGTCGGTACTGGAAACATCTAAATGAATATTATTATGGAAAGCAAGTAACTGCAGATATTACGAAACGAAGTATAGTTCATGTGCGTATTTGTTCTATGTATACATAAAGCACAACTTTTTGACTTTCAATTGGTCTAACAAGCTCCAGTATATTGTAAACCAAATTCCAAGGGGGCTTATACTGCTTGTTTGGACTTCTATTATATTAGAGTAATAGTAGATCAACATAAATGGTTTTGTCATAGGAATTAAATATTTCCACAGCACAATAGCTGCATTCATTTTGGTGTTATTGTCACAAGGTTGTGAAAGTTAGGTCTCCTAAAGCAACTTCCAGAAATTCAAATATATAGATCGATATAGAAAGTATATAACTTGAACAAAAGTACTTAAGTAGTTTTACTACTTAGTAAGTACAATAGCATAATAAGTATAATACTTGTGTAGATAGTAGTTATTATTAGTTCTAATTAAGTAATGCATTATAATTTGAATTAATTCTCCCAGGTCAGCGAAAGTTAAGTACAACAGGAAACTGACGGAATCTTATAATCCACAAGTACCACAATGATTTTAAATCATTTTAAGCCTAAATTCAAAACTGACATGCAAATGTCATAATTAAGCATGTGCTATTACTTGACTTTATGGGCGACTTTCCCTTGATGTGTCTGCACTGAACCATTTTTTGCAATTGTATCGGGTCTTCCTGATTACAAAATACATAGAAAAGTACATTGGATGGCAACATGTGTTCTTCGTCAAGCAATTGAAACTGCTTGCAAAAACATTATTGCTAAATCACCTCGAGGCTTGTTAAAACTAGACGTGTGACATCATCTTTGCTATAAAGAGAAAGTGAACTCATTAAGTAAAAGATAGGTGAAGAGAGAACTACTGCAAAATTTGTTACGTGCTTGTCTGAACTGAACTAACTAAAAATACTATATGAACATGTATTATTAGAAGATTCGGAGGAGGAGCGCACTTATTTCCCAAGAAGGAGCGCCAGGTCATAATGCCAACAGTAACTACACAATCTAGCAATCTTGCTATAGCATTGCGTGAAAGTTCCTGACTTTTGTAACTTTCTCTGTTCTGTTCATCAACTCTTGGCTTTGACTAATTCAGTTTCCCCTGGCTTTGATAATAAGGCTATTCTGTGTTCAACTACTTACTCTTCTCCGGTATATGAAGACTGAAATTTCATCTCTTGGAAAGGTGAGTACAAAGAACTTATTATAATGTTACTAGGAAATACTAAGTTGAAATGTAGGAAATAGCTTTCTCGTTTACCTTTCTCTCAAATATAATTAATTTTGAGATTTCTTGCTAGAATGTAAAGCTAAACTTACCTTAGCACTTCTTGCTAGGCAAAAATCGATCAATATTCCCTGTATAGAAATGGGAATGCGCACTTATCAAAAGTAAATATGCAATATGTATGCATAATTCAAGATACTTTGAAGGCAGAAAAGGCAATATACTCCTGATAAGATAAGCGAACAAACACATTTTAATGTCATCAAACTCTTGAAATACAGTTGAGGATTTTTATTCGAGCTTTTTTACTTTCGGTAGGGATAGCTACTATTATATATCGTACGAATTGTACCTATAGACTAGCATACCAGTTCCCAATGAAAAATATCAGTCAGTCACATGCAGCAGTAGGAGTAGGGTAAAGTAATAAAATGAATTCTTTATAGCTCGTGACAATTAAAACTGTTTAGCGAGGGATATTTAGCTGTATAGCTGTTTAATTGAACTTTGTTTCTATGTACTGTGCTGATGAACTTAAGAAGGTACATGTATGGAACTTTCATCTGCACAAGCTAACAGAGTAAAGGTGGCGTTTAATCAGTTTTAGATAACAATACCTATAGGTAGATAGGTATTGGTTATTATTAGTCTTTAGTTTCATTGCTATACTTCACCCTAGGAGCATATATCATTATAAATCACTATAAATTATCATTATATATTTACCTTTGTCTTCCCGTATATTTTAAAGTTAATACCTACGTGTTTTTAGAATTGTCGTAAAAATAGGGCAAAACCGAAACAATTTATTGCAACATTTTATGTATTTAAACTACTCGAAATGGCTATATAGTGTTTATTTTTGCAGGGTTTATTGAAATGATTTGTATGTTTGTTCTTGTTATTTATTTGAATACATTTTAAGGATGAATAGTCTATTTTTAGATTTTTCCTGGTATCCCTCATTACCAATGAAAAGCTAAGTGGCACACATGTAGTAACTTGTCATAATGTGAACATATAGCTTGGCAAAAGCACCCCATCAATACCAATATTATACTCGAGTAGGAATTGGTGGATATTTTATTAAAACAGACCATATACTGCCACACTGCCAGTTGTTTGAAATTCGCCATTCTATTTTGGAGATGCTGACTCAAAAGAACAATAAGATTGAAAGTTTATTTGTTGCAGGGAAAATATATGAAAGGTTTTTGGAGAAAGGAAAACGAAATGCTGTTTAAAAGTACATTGTTCGTGTAGCATGTTTTAAATGTAAGTACAATACTGTAACAAGTATATAGTTGTAAAATGCTAAATGTAAAATTCCCATTTTACTATTACATTCCGAGGATGGAAACACTGAACACTTATATTAACTATATAGTAGTAGTTATTGGAATTGATGTTTTGATACATTTCAACATTTCGAGCAACAGTTTCAAGTTGTGAGTGGATTAAGGAATGTTTTTCATATGTAGACACTACCCCTACATATATTTGTACAGTGTATGTGTCTCTGCAGTTTGATATTCTAATATTCTAATTTATATGAAAAATAATACTTGTATTATTATCAGAACGTACTATCTGAAAAGAAATACAGCGTCAGATCTATATCTATGATCTATCTCTATTGGTAAATACAAACTTATAAGTAAACTATCCATAAAAGTTTCCAATCCTTCTGAACACTTATTTTCATCTTCTTTCTTCTACGATCAGTATAAAGCCATGCACAGCACACATGCAAGGAATTTACAGACATATCGCATAGTAAGGTGCATAAATTGAATGAACTGCAAGAAATTCAAAATAATAATGTGTTTTACGAATACATATCATCGCATCATCAGTTTTCATAAGGAATCTCCACAGAACGGGTTTTTAAGTAAATAGTAGCTAATATTTTCTTCAAAATTAACTTGCTTTCCGATGATTATGAGAGCAAGGTGTGATCACACAGTTTTTAATAAATCTCTATCTGGCAAGTGATCTGCAATAAATGGAAATCTTCTAAAATTGCATTATCATAAACTACAAACGCATAATATGGTGTGTAGTGTAATTAAAGTCAATGCATATATATGTACATTTTATGCGCGTGTATTATATAGGATACTGATTTACTACAGTAAAAGTAGCGGTAGCTGCCTATTGAATGTTGATAAATGGTACATGTAGTAAAATACTAGATGAACATATGGAATTCTTTACGTGATAAACATTGTTCGTTAAACACATTCCTGCCAGTTGCAGCAGTTGCTGGATGGCTGTTCATTGCGTATTGTATTGCTTATGCTTATACTAAAATAAATGCTACACTGCTTTTCGTATAAGAAGCCTGAAACGTTTAGGTAGCATTTACTACACTTCACAGTCACACAACAGGCAAGCAGGGTATCAACAAGTGTTAAATACTAGGATTCAACCGAGCTTTCTCCTTCTATTAGTTTTTGACTATCACTACTGTGGTGAAGTAGAAAATGTCTAAAGGGTTATCCTTATCCTTCCGTCTTGGCAAATGCTGTGGGCGTTGTAGACACTTTATTGTTCGTGACAGACGTTTACAACTACCAATACATACCAACTGTGATGATACAAAAGAGCAAATGTATTTTGTTAACATATTAAAGCATTGTGGGATCACTTTCTACAAGTACACTCTACACCAATTTAAGTGGCCACGGTTTATGGTGCATTATTCTTTACATTAAACCTAAGAATGCCGTAAGTAGAATATTCTCACTTTAGTTTGAGAAATTGAAATATTTCAAAGTTACAAGCCATAAAGTAATAAAGAAACTTTTTTCATGCCAGGCATCAAGAAACTATTATGTGGGCATATTGGACTAAATGGAACTTGTTCTTTCTGCTTGTGAACGTATTAACAGAAAACTTTCACACATTCCTTCCTTAATTTAGTTAGTACCCTATAGTACTTGATAAACTGGCAAAGAAGTAATGATTCAATAATTTCAGATAGGGAAAGGTTATACTTATGCAAGTTATACTTTTAATCCAAGCAAAAGCACTGTAGTATACAAAATGGAAGTACATGTGAAAGATTTAAATAGAACTAATGTGTCAACAGCCAAAGAAAACTATTCCAGATTTCAGATTACCCAAGTAAAGCTAAATAAAAAATAGATAAACACTTTGCTATGGACCTTAATGTTACAAAAATGTACCCAACAGCAAGAATCGTTGATAATCCTCCATAAAAAGCATTATGGGTAGACTGGGGTAGACGTAAGACAATTCCAGACCAGAATATACGAATGTATTGCCCCAAACCAAGTACGTAAATCCTTTTGTTTGGTGAAGAAGCGTGTGGAATTCCCAATCCAGAGGTCTGCGCACATATTGATAATTTGGGGGCATTCATGTAAAGTATGTACATTAGGTATTATATAGCCTCATTTAATTTTTATACCAAAACCGGCATAAGTAGTTATTTACTAGAACGTTATAATATAGACACGGTTTACTGTATATAACTATTGAAGTTGTCTGTCTATTGTAAAGTTATTAGCTGTGCCACGAAGAAATATTTTGCTACTTGTGTATTCTATTCGTGTATTGTATTTCATATTGTACGCCAACTCCAACGTTCCCCCAACTTTCCCTCGAGCGTTATACATAGTGAAAAGACAAAAGAAATTAAAAACTAGCTAGTAAATATATGACGTGTTAAAATGTTACAACCAAATGTAGTAGTAGGTATGTTACATTACATTGCTTGAGGGAAAGTAAGAGACAGTTACATGAGACATTAGGATGTGGAGAGGACATATATTCTAAGCAGTTCCATATTTGGCTACTGAAAGTAGGATGAAATACTTGGAAAAACAGGGGGAGGGATTCGCATAGAAGCAACTTTGGAGAAGTACGATAGTTCCTCTGATTTTATGAGAAAAGGAAAGATGAGTAAAAGGAAAGAGGAGAATAGAGTCAGAGTGGATTTGAAGAAGTAGTAAAGTAAAAGTAACGAAGTGATTCAAGTCAAGAAAGTGAAAGAGAAAGCTGAGCTATAGTATACTCGGGAGAAAACTAGGAAAGTCATGGAATGTTGAGTGTTGATAATGAAAATGAAATTTTGTGCTCGTGTATTATATAGAGACTAAGAGACAAGAAATGACGACAGCCAAGTAACATCAAATTCACTACTTATACTAAATATATAGGTAGGCCATATTATCGTCAGTTCTGCTGTCTGCTGTCTGCTGGAGTCTTATTTTGATTCTTTGCTATAAATATTATATAAGTTGGTACCTATATACAATACACGCACTCGTCTTATATAGATTAATTCCTTCGGTAGTGTGTATTGTGTATATAGATGCTGACAATATGTATCCCTTCGTTTATAAGCTTCAGTTCAATTCATTTTGACGTTTTTTGCAATGTGTCTACTTGGATTTTTGTCTTCCTCCATACATAGTACTATACCAGGAAACTGTTAATGTCTGGAGAACTGACAGGGACCGTGTTTAAGTTTTTAGTTGCATGAGGATGGCGATGGCGAGGGATTGGAGTTACGAGTAGGAAAGTTAAAGAGTTACCCCTCAGAGAAAGCAATAATAAGCAAAAGTCAAGTAACATGAACTTCAGTACTTAGCAAGTTTATTGGCGTTTCATAAAATGTGTATAGGTAATAAATTTAATTTAGTCTGTATTTGAAACTCTTCCTAACGTATTACCTACATATATTTGGCTTGTACGTACAACCTGACTATGTAATGTACGTCACCTCGCTTTAACTCCAAGCGTTCGGCAAAGATGTACAACTGTGAAGGAACAACTTTGAGCTCTATCTGATATATTTAAAAATGCTTATTGTAACAATTCGCATTTAAATGTGATATGGTGTTATATGTATATTGTGGGACGCGAAATGATTCAATCACAGAACCACAGTGCAGTGCAGTAGCCGCAATAGTATCAGTACATAGTTAAACATTTATAGAGAATAGTATTTTTCGTCGAAGACGTTTATCGTTACGCAGCTTAATCATATTAGTCCCAATCAATTAGCGGTCACTCTTTGAGGGATCAAAAAGAGCATTTTGCTTACTTACAGAATAATTACAACATGTTAATTTACAAAATTATAATTAGTAATTACAAAAAGCATGCAATAGCGTAGGGTAAGTGAAGAATACAAAATTAGAAATGGAACAGACACGATCCGTAGTAAAACTCAAGCCTACAGTGACAAGCATATTTATTGTCTACGTCATTATAAACTGAATAGTGATAATTAACAGTTACAGGCTTCGAGTGTTGCTCATTTTCATACGTAAGCTCACTATCTACTAATGTTAGTTCCTTGTTATACTTATATTTGCATACTAAATACATAAATATGGCTATTAATGGTTACACCCACCCAGCTAATCGTTATGCAGCTTTCTCTTTGTCTCTAGCAGAAATGGTACACATAATATATCCATACACCCAAATAATTAAATTGTTAATAAGGAAGTATTTTTTTGCAATATTTTGGGTTTTTAATAGTGAATGGAGAGATTTGCCTATAATAACAACAATTGGCGATAGCGTGGGTGAAACAATATATTCGCTAAATGTAAACAGGATCCAGAATTGGAATTTTTATGCATTTTAACATTATTAGTAATATAATACTTACCCATATAAATATTGATTTTGCATTACAGATCGGAACCGCATGCTACGGCATTTTCCCATTCCCATTGACTGATTACTCTAGAATCTTGAATTACGTAATGTATAAAATTGTATTCGGTAATACATACTACATAGGAGGGCATAACGCCCCACCTGTAAATCTATTAGGCTTAAAATCCTTATTATATTGGGTTAGTTTGTTTTTCCTGTCTTACATGTTTATGTATCCTTTCGCTCATTTAGGCTTAAAATAACTTCCCGAGAATTCGAACTGTTGCCCTCTACATTACATACATGTTGCCGTACTGCCCATAAATTCCCGCAGCTGAAAGTCATGTTAACCTAATTAAATTCTAGTTTCCGATATATAATACATATTTGTAGTATGGGTAGTAGGTAGGTACACGTGTATGCGTAGTTAATGACTTTAATGGTTCCGCAGCATGCACGATATCACAAAATAAGTGCTTCATAATGATATACCGACAACGAGGCCGTATATGTCTAATATAAATATTTACTTCAGTTTCTCGGGTTAAATATGGGTAGATGGGTTCGAGTTGTACCACTATTACTGGTATTAGACTCGTTCTGTACAAAAGGATGGGCTTTACTATAATTTTCGACTAATTGCAACAAATTACATACTACAGTTACATTTCGTAATTCGTGTACCTATATATTCCGTTTACAAGAGTAATCAAAAATGGAATTGCATTAGAAGGCACGAGAATATTGAGAAACTACTATTCGAATATTATTATTAGCTTTACATCGAGATACTAATCAAAACACATTCGAATTTTATTACTAATACCTACTCACACAGGGAAATGGAGCGGACATTCTTAGGATTGCTGCATAAATTGTACATACGTACATTGTGTTTTGTTTTAGTCATTTGACATTACATATCGTTTCATTGGCTTAGTGGGATACAGTTTTTATTCTGCTGGCTTTTAATGAAACTGTAGAAGAAAAAAAATATTTTCGTTACTGATATTTTTTTTGGCTTGGCTAAAAATTTAAGTCCCACGTTGCCCCCGCATGCATGAAAAATATACATTTTGCAGTTGTTTAAGTACATCTGTATAAGAAGTATTACTCTGTACGGAGGATACATTTGGGTTATTCTTTCTGTTTGCTTGATGCTATTTGTAAAAGTTGTATTTTCAAGAAAGTGTTTTTATTATTGCTTTTTCAACACTGCATACCAAGTAAGTCAAGAACCTGATTTAGGAGGAAACACGAAACGAACAAAGATTCTCAAGGGGGTAATGCTCCTTTACAACTACAAGTTTGTATTAACATTATATTTATGATAATGAATAATTCTCAAATATACAGAATCAGAATTCAAAGTATGTCAAGTAAAAGTTACGTCAATGAGGCTTTTTACTATCACATTTGCATATATGTACATATCATTCTTAAATACAATTATAATCTATCTAAAATCCAACAGAAAAATAGTTAATACTGTAGAGACTTTTTTACACACTAAAGTAGTGTATTACAAGGGTTTCTCGTTAACTAATGCACTGTATTGAGTAAAATGATTACTACATTTGTAGCACCCATATTTTCTGAAGATGTAACATTAATATAAATGTTTATGAAATTCGTGCCGATGGATGCTGTGGAAGTATAATAGCCATTGCGCAGCACATCACAGCAAAGTAGAAGGAATTCTTACCAATTCCAACCAAACCAGACTAGGGCATGCACTACAGAAGAATACAAAATACAAATACCAGGTACTTGTGTCATTGGATTACCTAAGATTTATTCTTTTACCATTTCGTGGATAGGAAAATGTAGTTGACTTCCCTTTGTGCACAGTATGCTTTCAATCGGTGACAGCCTAGTCTATCCTTGCTTAAGAAGGACTGATTCTGACTGCATCATGGTGGTGGTTGTTGTATTTAATAGTCATGCCTTTCATATATAATCCCAGAATGTCAGACTCGAGATAAGTTAGGAATAGTTGCAGCTTGGAAACGAAATCCAAAATCCATCCCAACAAAGCAGAAGTACTAGACTCAGAAACTTTAATACTACATCCAACCAAAGCTCACATACGAATACACATATCCTGGCAGTCTGACTATCCTTAAGTACAACAACTAGTCAAATATGGATTGGAGTTTACTTTACACCATATTGAGATACACATGCTAAATACACAAACATAATTCAAAGGCATTCCATTCAACGGGGTTTAATAAACTAATAAACGCTATCTAATATTAAAGCTCAGGAATTTACACAAGGATCAGAATGTAACCTACTTCAACGTTTTTTATATTCTAATACAGTATTTCCCACTATAGGTATTTACTAGGAATCCTCACTACAGAGCCCGTCAATTTGTAGAATCGTCTGCTTTAATTTTCTCTTGCTTTCTCCAAGTACAAATAATAAATACCACTTTCGCATAGTTTCTATATACTTATTCTTTTAATGGGTTTGCCATATTTTTCAAGTTTCTTAGACCACTTAAACGCTAACAACAAATCGGTCATATTTTTTGAGGTTTTAGCTTTCACGGAAAAAGTAGGAGAAAAATTAAATACATAAATTTCGCCGTTGCCTTACACTAAAAGGGCGCTGTATATATATTTACAACGTATTTTTTCTCCTTCTTTAAAAAAAAGTAATGTTATGCTACGCGTATTTGAACAATGATAAATAAATGCATGTTATAGTTTTCCTTTTCACTATGATGTCATATCTTCATTGCTACCATTTGCCAGAATCATCCTTTAGAAGCTTAACAAAATTATTCTACGCTTTCATTTAGCAACCCACTACAAATGAAACATTTCCAGAAATAGAAATGATAAGTTTACATAGATATTACATATTGATATGCATGCACAATAGATTAATGTCAAGTAAAGTATTTAGGTAAACATTCATTAGTAAAACTTCAAAGCTCACAGAAAGGGTTGGAGCGGATTATTTAGTGCTTTTATTGGAAATGAAATAGACAAAGATTTTAATTTGGTTTGAATTTCTAACTTAGTTCAGTGTGCTTGAACTGAACATTTGAGTAGAAACATTTTCAGTAGTTTCCGGAATTATTGGAAGAGAAATTGGAAAGATGCTGTAATCTGACTCACACGCAATTGTATTTAATGTCAGAGAAAGAGTTGAAGATAATTTTAGATGTAGCTCTGAGAAAATTATATAGTGTACTGTGTATATGTATATGCAATGAAAATAAAGTGAAAATTCTCGAGCTAGTGAAAGCAAAGCAAAAATTCTATACATAGTGGAATGGCGTGGATTGGAGTGAAAGGAGTTTTCTTTCTTAGGAAGTAAGTGAAGTGAGCAAACAAAGGTTCAATCAAAATGGTTTCACCTATCTAAAGTACTACTCAAATTCAATGATACGGAATAGTTTTACAACTTTTAAACAAGTGACGCCAAGTGAGAATTCTGTGCTTTCTCTCAGTCTCCATTCTCCATAGTCATCCTATTCCTATGTCTGCAATAGAAAAGTGTCCGTGAATTGAATTTAGTGAGAGACAACTTTACACATAGAATAAAGATGGAGTGAAACTGTGAAAGAAAAAAGACTAAATCTACTTTCAAGAGTTACATTACATATACATAAGTATAGTATGGCACAAAAGGATTTAAATTCAAAGAGCTCCTAGTCCTAGAGCTCTAGTGAGTACATCAAGTACATAGCTACATACATTTGCATTAGTTAAGGCAAAATACACAGAGAAGAGGATTCGTGATGAGGCAAGAAATTCTGCTTCAGGCAAACAGGAGGAGAGGAGTCTTTCACTTCTTCCCAGTTTCCTCGCCTTTTACTCTGCCAAATCCTTACACGCAGAATTAGGATATTATTTTCCTAACCTAGCTCGATCTACAGGATGAGTCACTCAATAGTAGGCTTTGAGAAAGCATTTATCAACTTTCTCTTCAAAAATCTAACAAAAGTAAAACCTAAACTATTTACTTTATCTAATATTACAATCCTTTCGTTCGAGCTCTGCATACTTTTTCTAAAAATTACTCTTACTATCATTTAATTCGCTTACGTGGGCGATTGACACGTACTTTCTCATATAATTTACTTTGGGTGACTCATACTATGAAAATATAAAACTAAATAAGATATAAAATATATAAGATAATACTTATGTAGATATACTATTAGACTGTCAACAACGCAACGTCGGAATTATTTTCAATGGAATTTGAAAGCATATCTTAGACATATCAAATCATCGCATGTAAATGTGGTAGTCAGAAGACTTTTTTACATCACCAACACATTATTGCATTGAATTACATTTATAATGCAATGTAACGATCGAGTCAAAATATTTCGGATAAGCCTTTTTCTTTTGAATGTGAAAGCGCTACAATTCTTAAACATTTATAGGCTTACAAAATCAATATCTTTTGTAATGCATTATCAATTTTACAAAAATACATTTAAAGTGAACCCATATTAAAGTGTAAGCCGTGTACCGTACCTGATGCAGAATCTCTATTTTGGAATCCGTGGGTGGATAGAGGTGGATGTATAAATGTGCATTTACTGTAGTACGTACTTAAATCGCCTTCATAAAGGTAAAAGTATATCATTATACTTTATAGGTACCTACTATATAAGAATAATATCATAATGGGACGCATTCACTACTTATACTTACCTAGAAAAGTAGAGTAGACTATTATGTTTGCGTAGGGAAAGATTATATTTTCTATTTATACAAGGTATATGTAGCATTGATACACAAGAGTTTCTCGGGAGTTTACCTCTTGTTTCATTTGAAATCGGATATGATCTTGAGTTTGAGCCTTTGGCTTAACCTAATACATATACACATGTAATACTCCGTGCTTGAAGGAGATTTATGATAAAGTTCTTAGTGTTCCTATTGGAGATTGATTTTCTATTGAGAATACATAGGTATCACATCACATTTGCACACAACCTGAATAGATATAACGTAAATTCTATATTAACTCCAGTATTTATAGAGACAGAGCATTCCTGACGCAAATAGAATGAATATACTAAAGTGAAGCTCGTTAGTATTAAATGGTACCTTTTGATAAGTAAGCTA
>JAQFYC010005782.1:0-13589 GCA_034694165.1 Tomocerus mixtus | reverse complement strand
TTTTTATGAGTTTCAGAACGGAAACGTGGTCGCCAAACGTACACGCGGTACCAAACCCTGGAGCTGGAGAAAGAGTTCCATTTTAATCGTTACCTCACAAGGCGAAGACGCATCGAAATAGCCCATGCACTTTGTCTCACCGAACGTCAAATCAAGATCTGGTTCCAGAACCGCCGAATGAAATGGAAAAAGGAGAACAAGACCAAAGTGGAGTCTAACTCTTCCGGCAGTGACAATGGTCTCACTTCAGAAACAAATACACCCACCAGCCAATAATTTATTGCTTTCTCTAACTTATTTCTCTTTCCTTCTTTTCAATTTACGTATAACATTATACTTTGGTATCATTAGCAAATGCTATGCTCTCATTCTTTGTACTTTGTACGGTCTGATCAGCGTATATTTATATTTGGTGGAGATTTAAGTTCGTTAATTCTGTTCATTCTTCTTTACTATTTTATAATTATTCTGCAATTATATCTTTTAAGCCCCCCATAATTAAGTCGTGATATTTATAACTGACATTTTACTTTATTAAACAAAACTGTTTTCAATTTTGTTTTCAGATTCATAAAATTCAATGCCCATGCACCCCAGTCACCCCACCTATAGCCACCTACAAATACGTAGTACACAAATTCTTCATCAACAATTCGCATCACCATTTCATCGAAATCAAACGGAAAACGAAGCAAAAACAAACCAAATGAAAAAATCAAAATATGAAATCTTCTACTACTACGTTACCACCTATAGTACAGATACTACATACCTGCTCTACTACTACTACACATACTACCTACACGAAATTAGATGTAAAACTCTTTTCTCTACGCGCTTTGATAAGCTACTTGCCAGTACAGTGTTAATTAGATTATTTCATCGTCATCCTATCGAAATAAGTTAATAGTTTACTTGGTGCAATTAGTAAATGACAATATCGTCGCTAAATTATCTCTTTCAGACTATGTTATTACATCACAGTACAGATTACAGATAATTTACCATCTTAACATAATTAATAGGGAAATAATTTTAATTTCATTGTAAAATGAGTTTTGTGATTTTTTGAATACTATATTTACGAGTAGGATTTTAGTAACACTTATGTATTAATTATAGTACATCTCGATTGTAATTCTAATTAATCAAGTCTTATCGTTAGGTTTATCATATTGCTCATAGCAAACGTTGTTTTTGCTTGTAATACTTATTTAAACATGATTGTAGTAAGGTTAAAACACAGATTTGCTGAGAGTAGCGTGACAGATTTTGATTGATGACTGGATGTCTACAAATTATGTGAGGAAATGTTTCGTGTCCCAAGTTTCCTTTTCTACATGCACGTACTGCTACTAGACTTACTGCAAATTACTTTGATTCTGAACTGAATTCGTTATTCTATCATCGCTGTTTCATCCGTTTTCGTTCGTATAACAAAAAGTATACTACTGGACAAGACAGGACTTACACTAAATTAAGTACACATATTACAACTTACAATTACAAAATTACAAGCTTCTTATACGTAATAGTTACGTACTACAGAGACAGTTAATCCGATTTTACGATAAGATTAATCAGTAATGAGAATAAATGTATGTAATTACTCTCACTCGGCTACGTATCTAAAAATAGTGCATTGAAATATCAATGTCAGTCAGTCAGTGTTGTTTAAGTGTGTTTTTCGTGCTTTGTGACAAAAATTCAATTATTACTATACGATAAATTATCTGCGTTACACACCAGTTCATCTGCATTTTGGAGCTCTTCGTAAGGAATTGTCATCAGACAGAAGATCATCACCTCATGAAAATGGGCTGAGGAAGGAAAAGAGGTGAAGAGAAGAGAACCACCCATTCAAAATGGAGGATCCGTTCCTGTTGTGCCGTTGAGGAGAACGTGAGAAGAGAATCCTATCCTGGGATGAGTATACGAATCTTTATATTTTCTCACAGATGTTTTTATTTTCACTCGCTAAGTGATTGATTACTAACTTCTAGTAGCATACATTATACGTAACAATTGAACTATTCATAACCAACTAGCTTACTATTAGTAAATGACATAAAGTAGACTAACCAACAGTTAAATACACAAAATTTGTAGATTCGAGATATAAATAGAATACTAAGTCATCTGTTCTTGTAGTTAGTTGATCTTCTATTGATATACATACATATACTTTTAAAAAGAGACATTTTATCAGTTTACTAGGTAAGCAGGTGTATTAAGTAGGTTCAGCTAGTGTTGTTTCTGACATATTATGAGGACATGCAAATACAACTATGATACGAAGTGGTATACTATTTATTAGTAGGTCTATATACCTATGGCTATATAGTAGAGTGGTAGAGTGTGCTAGGTATCCCCCGAAATATATTTACCAGAGAACAGGTCATGACATGGGCATCACTGCATTATTATATTACAAAAAGCGGAAGCGTGTCCTAGTAAGTATACGTACATAAATAGTACATTAATACGTAATGTATATTAAGTGCTACGATTACGATGATAGTGAAATGAAAATACGATGAGGCAGTATTACAGGTATACGTGGAAACATTACATTACAAATATAAATTAAACAATTTAGCTATGCGTAAGTATATAGCAACCATTCGTCACTGTATTCATATTATGTGCATACAAAGTGTAAAGTAATAGGTTAAGTAAGAATAATTACTTATACATAGTATGATTTCAATTGCTATCTCAGTTAAGACCTAACTATAATAATTACTTTGCATCTTTAGCAATTGTATTATTACCCTCTTTGTTATACACTTAACTCGAGAGTGCAAAAGAAACACTGATACGTACATATTATATTATTTACTTAGTAAGTGAAAATAAGATTTTAATTGTATAAACAATTGGAACGTGTCTGTACATTTGATATATGTAGGTAATTATTTAAGTTAGCCTTAGGAAATACATTTTAGTAGTTTTAGTACATTGATGAAGATATGTTGTATTTATGTTTGTCTCGTAGATTTTTATACTAAATACATATATTATTATTATGTTTACTTTAGATTGGTACATAGTTATATTATGTATGCTTAGTATTATAACATCCATATTATTACAGATATACAATAGCAGCAGTTATAATAAATAAGATTAGCCGGAAGATAGAATTAATATGCTTTATACTCGGCTGAGTTAGTGCATCCGTGCAGCATGTATGGATGGATTCGTATTGTATTTAGGTAAGTGCAATTTTGTTTAGGTTGTTGAGTTCAGATTACAGACTGGTTAATTTTATTTACTCAAAATGAGTGATGGGCACTTAACTGTTAGTCAAAAAATTTATTGCATGATTTATTGTTCTACTAATTTGAAAAACGTATCTGACAAGCTTAGGATTTTCTTTAAGTAAATACCTACAAACCTGAACGAGATGTATTTGGATGAGTTGGTAAGCTTATATTAAAGCTAGTAAGATGTTATTATTGAGTTGATATAAATTAAATTGAAGAAAACGTTATTTTATAACTATTTATTATAACTTGAAACGCAATCTATAAAATTAGGAAAGTAAATAAGTAGACGCATATAATATTGTGGCTTCAGCCCGATCTACATGCATGAGAACTTCACGTTTCTGTATGGAACGTGAATGATGGCTGATGCGCAAGTACTAAACATGTCAAAAATAAAGCATGGCGTTTCTCACATCACATCTTACTACTACTACTGTACAATCTTACCAACCTTTCCGAATCACTCAAGTTCTTTATAGCCTGAATTATTTAATCCTATTATTTTAATACCAGTGAGTTAGTCACTCTCATGAGAATCTTATTTATTCTAACTACTATAGGTACACAGTAAATAGAACCATAGCTTCGGCAGGCGGTGCCCTAATACGTTCCTATTCATTCATAATAAAACAATGACAAATATAAATAGTAGTAAGTAGAATAGGTTATATTAACAACAATAGAGTGTGCGTTATGAGGGGTATTCATGTACAGTTACAGTTAGCTACAGATAGTTGGACAATTAATTCCCTTTTAATTTCATTTACTGGAACTGGGTATTAATATAACCTTGTTTTCAGTTTAAGGATTATCTGTACTTCATTTAATGTTAGTTCTGACTTGTGACGATTAGTAATTACAATTAAAAGGACAGATTTAGCGATTAATTGCAATTTTAAGTCAATTACCGAATTTTTAAACCAAATACAGTACATTGCACATCGCATCACACTCACCCTACATTTTCTTCACTAATTACTTATTTATGAGTGTGAAACTTGTAGTGGAATTGCTTAAGAAAAGTATACGAAATCAGAATCTTTGCCGGTTTAAATATATACTTAGAAAAATAGGTTGAATTAAGGTTAACAAACAATAATAGGTCATTAATTATTTAGTTTTTTAGGATTTTATTGGACACGTTTAAAAAACATTTTAGTCATTTGCTGAAACTAAAACAAAGGAGGTTGTAGCAAACCTAGTAAACCCAAGTATACTTGTAGAATTAAGTACCTACTTTAGTAGTAGCACATCAAATGATTACTTTACCGGTAATTGGTTAACGGATGGCAAAGAAACCAGTGTGTGCACACGGATGATGAGCACTGTGATTTTATTTTCTATGATGAGGAAAACATGTATACGATATGTATCGTTACACACTTACTGAATGTGTAACGATGTATCCAACTCAAACTATACGATTTATTGTAGTCTCATTAGATATATTAATTATAAATATTATTAATTATTAATTGGTTTAACTGCTGCTTTCAGATTGATCTTTGTTAAGTGATTGATTTATATTTACTTAGTTTAATAGTTTATGTAGCGAGCACAATTATTTATCTTGGCGAGTTAGGTACTATGCATTTACCTGTACCACACAAATGCACTTATTATACGTGAAGTTTTATTAAACTAACAAACTAAGAGAAATACATCCAACCAATACGGATACGAAACAAACGAAGCTATTCATCTGATATACGTATACTAACTATAAATTAATTGTAGTAGTAATTAAGTCAGATGATGAATTCCAATGTCAATGTACGTATACGCATACAAGTATTGTATTTAGTCTTTGTACGTCATATTAATGTTGAGAATAGCGATAACATATAAAAAATACATAAAATAACATGTCTTGTCTCGTGAAATAAGTGTTCTGTGTTACTTTCATGATAAGATGGCTAGTAAAGATAATACTACAACAAATGCTACATTACAAATTAAACTAGGGATCTAACTACTACTAATAAATCATAAACGTAGGATTAATTATAGACAAAAAGTCTCTGCTACAAATATTGCAGCTAACATTTAATTAACTTTAGGTATAAATGTCTCTGTGTCTACACTCTATTACCTTTTACCTTGCATGTAATATAAGTATATCCAAAATTTACCTTATAGTATCCTACCCTTTGCTATTTACATCCACATATTATATATATTGTATTACAGGAAAAGAAATGGAAATATTAGCTGGAATAATCTGTATGACTTACCTTAACATTACGCGATAAGCCCATAATTGTTGGGTGAACTGGCTAATTAACTGGCAATTAAATCTATTCTATAGCAATTGCGTATACCTATGTGGATGCATATATGTATGCAAATATCTATGTACTTATAGATACTTACATGCATATGTGTGTTCTACCATAGGCATACTAAAAATAAATCTTTAAGAAGAAATTCTTTAATGAAGATCAGATCAGTACCACTAATACTACTACTCTTTCCATACCATATATACAGACATAAGAAAAACTTGATACGTATGCTAACTACTATATAGTTAATAATTACATAAACTGACTCTGATACAATTCTTGTAGTATTAGCTATACGTACATTACATTACATACAATATACGAAAATACCTAAGGAAATGTGTACCACTAGATAATAGAAATGATTGATGGTAAATACGATACAATACATACTACCTTTACCTAATGCACATACAGCGTAACGGACGTACATGGAGATAGATAATGTTAGTAGACTAGTACATAAACTATAACTACATATTATGTGTAACGTAACGTAACGTAACTTACATGACTACAGTACATAGTTGCGTTCTTCAGATGATAAACTAAAGCGAAGGGAAGTACATAATATATACATAAGTATAGGGATGTTTAATGTATACTACTATAATATAGCTAGTTAAGTAAGTACGATATGATACATAATACTATACTATAATGATGTTAAAAGTATGATGTGTAAGTATGACATTTATTGTACAATGTATTACAATGATAACGATGCTGATGATGACGACTATTATTATTACCAATTAATTATCATGATGATATGATATGAACTAAAGTAATATAATACAATACATTATGATATAAATAATATGATAATAATGACATAAAGCTATCAGATTGATTTCATAAATTATTTCCTCACTTCACACATGGCCAAGGCTAATTTTATTTTATGGAAGCATACATACATACAATAGCTATCCTTACAATAATGAGAACCGGTCTACAGATAGAATTGCATTCAATAATAATAGGTATTTTGTACTTGGCTAAACTAGCAAATTATGCAGTCATCATGCATTTATATTTACACCAGCCAATGCGTTTATTTTCACTTCTGTACACTGCAATTGCCTCAAACATAATATTAACAACGTTTAATGCATATGATTAGTGTTAATTGTGTGTTTATTGTTGGCAAACTGGGAATCTTCTTCATCATCTGCACTTTTAGGACTTTTGTATTGCTAATAATAGATACAAATAGAAAACATAAGTATGTAGTTGTAGGTATGTAATATAGTATGCTAGCATAACACATTGCAAAACATATCACACATGTACATGTACACTGTACACATGGAAAGAAAATCTGAGTTGGGTATCTTTCTATTTACATAATATCGGAAATGAGAAGCACACATAAATTTATATCACGACAATGGAATTTATGCATTGGCACGTTGTGTTGGTAGGAATTTCTACTTAAAAATACACTACCGCATGCCTTTCCCTTGTATTTATGTATGGTATAAAGAACACGTAGACATTTACATAGATAGGTATGTAGATATCTACAATATTATACACAAATACTAACTAGTAGGGCACAAGACAAGTTTTTATAGGAAGCAAAACAGTTTATAGATTTACAAGACTGATTGTTTGTAAGCCAAGTAGTAAAGTCAAAGGAAAGTGAATATCACCACGTTCCAGTTAGAATTATTGTTTGTGGATAGTTCTAGTTAAAGAAAGTGTTATGCTATATCACTAAGGAAGGAGTTGAGTTGAATTTAAGAATAAATTGGCGTAGGTAGTAGGTACTCCTATGTATGTATCATAATATATATATTCATTCCTAGTATAAATATAAATTTGAATATGCCAGTAGTGAATAGAATATAGTCTATTGCATATCATCGCACACAGTATGTTTATTTGGCATCAGAACCAGAACCATGAGCAAACGAAATGGGTATGGAATAGAGCGCGTAAAATCATATAAATATAATACTTGTAATACCTTATCATAAGTATGATGAGTGTAAGTAAAGTATATATAAAATAGTGTAAGCATGTACTAGTGTGTGTTATGTTACATTATAGTTATGTAAGTGAGTAAGTAGTAGAAAGAAAGAGTCGAGTAAAACAGAGTGACTGAGTTCGTTGTGTAAGATGCATACAAAAGAGTTTGGTGTTCTATTCTTTCTATGTACATTTTATGTATGCTTGTAGTTATATATATAGTTTGGTTTCCTTTGCTGTGCTTTTACAATATAGCTAAGAGCGAGGGACTCGACTAGTAAAGCAAGTTGGGTTGAGTTGAGTTGAGTCAGAGTCAAGGAAGGATAAGTAAGGAGAAGTTGGTTTGTTGAGTCAGTTGAGTTGAGTGAGTATACATGTACTAACTTACTACGTAGGGAATGTAACGTAGTATCTGTATATAAGTATATAGATTGTATGTATATAACCAGAGCAGAGGATATTATATGAAGTAGAAGCAAGAGCTACATGTATAAATGTATATGTAGTAGTGTGTAATATGTATGTAGTATGTAGTATAGAGTTAGAATGAGTTAGAGAAGTAAAGCAAGTGAGTGAGTGAGCCTGTATATAGTAAACAGAGTGTTCAAAGAGCATAGGGAGTTGGCTTTGTGGACAGTGATTAATCGTAGTTAGGAAGGATCGGGTGGAGTTGAACGTGGAAAAGTATGGCTGCTGCTAGACGACGAAGTTCCATTGGCAGATCCCTGACACGACACTCATGATATGATAATGAGAATAAATCGTAGCTCATTTCCAACTGTCAATCAAACCACGAAGCTTATCGCTATCTTACTTATACTTTACTTTCCTTCTCCCTCGATTCATATGCAACTAAAACACTTGCCTATCGCCAACTGACGTCTGGTGGTCCACCTACCAACCTTCATTATCCGTGCCACATCACGAGTTGGCGTTCACACAACTCGAGAACCTGTTACGGCCAGGCCAGACCAGACCAGTAAAGCATTGTTGCACACAACACAAATTCATTCGCAAATTTTATTATTAACTGGATAAACATGGGCTACAACACAACATGTATTTTCCTATCCTCCTGAATCCCAACAAAGCAAAGGCTTCCACTGGAATGGACTGGACTACCAATACGATTACATGACTTAATCTTACAACTTATTTACATGCAACACAAACATAAACAGAAGAGTTGTCTTTGGACTTGGCTGCCAATACTATTCTTATACTACTTATTTGTACTACTACGAATGCACGTATGCTGATTATAGGGAATCTTAATTCGATGTACTGAACTATCTCAATGTTTTTCTAGATTTAGCTAGTATGTAGCATAGTCAAAGAGTCAAAGACAAACAAGGGCATGCATAAATAACACTGACACTCTCGTCTATACTCATCTGATGGCAAAGACTTGCATGGATTTGAATTTTACACACAAACATACCGTATTATGCTTATCTTTACTTACGTACTTTTATATTATATAAGGAAGAAGGTAGTTTACTTTGATATTCCTAGTTTGTATTCTTCTTTGTATGTTTGCATGAACGGCTGTATGCTAATGTGTAATGTATGTGTGTGTTGTTCTTGAATAGCAGTACTTGCTTTCGTGGGGATTTTGCATTGTTGTCCTAAGCCATCCGAGTTGATTTTCTTCTTGTTCTTGATTACATTCTTAGACACGGCATGTTCATGTTGTTGTTTTGATTGCTACGGTAAACTGCTGTGTATGGTATGTACAACCAAAGACTATGCTTGGAATGACAATTAGCGACTGTAAGATCACTCTGTAATTATCTAATACAAAGTGTCATCTGATATGTATGTGTGCAAACTAGTATCTCTACTTGTTCTATCTCTCGACATGTGTAAATGCAAATATATAATTACAACCACAAACATATAGGCATCAGTTTATAGTTTATAGTGTAGTAAGCTATAAGTACTAGTTAGAGCAGTTTTATATGTTGATAGAGTATCCGCATAACAAATATATCATAATCATACAAACATTGTTTTTAACACAAAATATAAATAGGTTGCAGTATATCCAGCACATTTTGCATTATTTTAGGTTAAAAGGTACATTATATGCGGGTTTGCCAAATAGTTCGATCATAGTAAGCGTTCACAGAGCTGACTAACAAAGGTAAGTCATAATTTTACCACTACATATACTATAATAACAAACAAATATTTTCAAAGTATCAATAACTACTTACTAGTCACTGGTAGAAAGTGTAATTTCTTCAGTTATCATTTTGCGTTTAATTTTTTTTAAGCCAATACCGAATAATCCACCGAAAATATTATTTTACTTTGATGATTACTCGCTGTAACTTTCAATTTCCCATTATTCCTACCAATCTAATCCAACCTACATACCTGCATACGATGTTGCATACATGTTTTGTTTAGTCATATTATTTTCTACAAACAATACTTTTCTAATCACATCAGGAAAGAAAGCAATATAAACTTGTCTTAATGGTGTTTTAATATTCTATAGGTACAGTAATCGATTTTACTTCAGGATTTACCTAAGTAGTAATTAAGTTTAAGATTTCAAAATAAAATTTTAATTAAAGTATATGCTCTCACGGACATGTATTGTTTGATCTTGAGTAGATATTTATTATCGCTTGACAGCATGAAATAACATTTTCGATTCGTGCTTGCCGTCTCTCTCTCTCTCTCTCTGCCTACTTGCTATACTATTTACTATAGGCAGCTCAAGCATGACAAACAGTTTCTGCCTGCCAGAGTCAAAGCCATGTCATGGTTGGGTTTAAGTGTTACGTAGAATATAAAATTTTACGGACTACCTTACATGATAAACTACTATATGGATTTGTATTCAAATTCAATCAATGAATTCATAAGTGTACAACAAAGCACCTATTCAGTACCTGTGCCAAAGGTACCTAACCAATATTATTTAACAATTTTAATTGTATACTTACAGTTTACTAATCAAAAGCTACAGAAGGGCTGAACTTCATTACGTATTATGAATTTATCAGTAGAAGATCTCCAAGCAGCAGTATGTTACACAAATACAATTACAAATACATACACAAAAAATCTCCTTTCATATACATATGAGATCATATGTTATGTTCTAATATTGGTCGTTTGTTATATGGAGCAGAGTTGTTTAGAGTGCATGTAATGATTAAGGGAAAGTGCTCCAGGCCAAACTGATGGGATGGAAAATGGCCGGAATCAAAGCAATGAATCATTTTGGACAGACGTTCCAAGAAGAAAGAGAGGAACACGCCTTCCTTTCAATCATTGACTCTTGCATCCATTTTCGATCCACATACACTTAAACAATATCTTCAACTTCCATTCTACGAAAACAACTAACAATATCGATTTATTTTACGAAACCACTTTTCAAAGAAATACTTTGACTTCTGTGATTTTTCCTTAAGTTCAGCTTACAATAACTAATTCTCTATTAGATCCTATGGCATAGTAATCAAGTCAAAGGAGACCGTGTGGAATAATGCTTGTGCATTACCAGCGATTATGCTTGAAGTAGAAACTTACATGAATTACTCGCTTAATCGTGTGTAAAAGTTTACAATTAGTTTATGTAAAATGGAATACAGATTGAATAGAATGTTTATTATCTCACGAGGCAGCTTTTAACAGTTTACAGTTTTGTGAATCTCACATTCCAAAATACCAAATTATTACATAACACAACATCCTGGATAAGCTAACACTATATATGTAGTTAGGAAAAGTCGGGTAACTAAAAATATAGTCTTACGATTCATAAGCACCTAAGTCATCATCTCATAATATTATTGTGGCACAAGACAGTTTTAGCCCGCCCGAGTGTGCGAGGCTGGCTTATTTATATTATATAGTAAACAAGTAAGTTATATTTGTAAGTAGAGTATAAAAATCATGTGCTAGAGTGTTTGCTTTATTGGGTATCTCATTAGAAAGCTAAAAAATACCAAGAAGTCTAATATAAATGTAAAAGGGTAGATTCTGATAGATGAATGTTTGCACACATAAAGAATTGGTTCTATACAAAGGGAAGGCTAGAGTAGTATAAATGTTATGTAGCAGGGAGGCAGGCAGGCAGGAGTGAGTGAGTGTAAGGAAATGTAATGCAATATAATGTAAGCAGTCAGTGTAGTGAGTGCCTGGCTTGGCTTGGCTTGGCTGGCTGACTTGGCTGAATGGTTCGGTTGGTTGGTTGGTGTGGCCCGAAGTAGAAAGAGACTAGAGACTTGACTTGACAGAGTGAGTGAAAGAAGAAAAATGCTCGACTGGATGTAAAAGTAGGAAGAGACTTGGAGCTCAAGTGGAGAGAATGGCTCTGAAATACATGACATAGCTGACAGGGATGGATTCGTACATAGTTTTGCTTTTGGCACATTTCTTTTCGACTTTCTCCCCGCCCTGTTTTAGTCATTTTTCCAGTCGCTCCTGTTTTTTTGTATTTCAAGAAGAAATGAGGTTTTCGGCCTGTCTTGAACTGAGATTTGGATTGATGGCATTTTAAGGCTTTGCGTCATGCTCTTCCTTCGTTTCACTTTCCGTTACTACATATTATGTGCTCCACTATTTTCCTTGTGGTTAGGGTTAGGGTAGAGCAAAGTAAGTAGACAAGCCAGAAACAGAAACTCTGGAGCAATTGATTGGAGGGATTTATTAGACAACTCATCTCGGAAAACATTTAAGAATCAAAAATATGAAATAATATTACATTACAACCTTATTATTATTTTGTACTAGCAAAACAACCAATGCTTGTACGTAATGCTTCTACTTGCAAATATTTTTCAGTTTAATTATTGTAATACTATAAGTATACCTTATTTGATATTCCATTTCCACCTGGACATATTAGTATCATTATTTTTATGGGCGAACTATATTAAATATTCGAAGTTATTATGCATACACAAAAATAATTGCGTTAGAATTTACATATTAAAGTTAGTATTTCGTATTACAGTATATTGCTTCCTTTTATATACTACTCTCAGTAATAAATCTTGTTTATTCATTCTTGCACGTATAAAGTGTATACATGCTTTAGGTGTGTATAAAATCCGTGTTAACGTATTTGTAAGTACAAATAGTATATTATTAAGAACGCATATTAGTTAGGTAATCGTTGTTTAGTCGTATCCTTATCTAGCTGGGCCTACTAGATATTCGAACAAATTCGAAGCGACTGTACATAGCTAATAGCTACACTTGATTGAAGTGGCATGTCTCCATGTCAAGATCATATCTCGAAAACAGCTGATGTGACGTGACAACCTTTTAGTAGGCCCACACATTTTATGGAATTTCTTTTAGTGCTTACTTAGTTTCACCATTCTGGCTTTTATGAAATGAATTACTATCGCCTTCTAATCTACGATCACGAACCAAACATAGGTATAGCTAATAACCCAATGAACAAATATTTCAAGTTGGTCATATGAAACTCATCAAAACTCATGAAAACCAACCAAAGCCATGGGTGGGTCTTCAAACAACAAAAAATCCTACCACGCTACATGCATAATCTCTATTACATAACCTTTAGGATTAAGTAGTACCTATTATGTATTTCTAACCATACTTATAAGTATACAATAGACTATCCAAGCTAGTCCTGTCTTGGCCTAGACGAAGCCCTCAAGGTCCTTCATAAAAAATTACATACATAGATAATTCGAAGGAAAAACAACAACCTCAGACAATACTTACTGACGAAGGATCTCTTTCCTCTTGGACTTTAGAATAAACGAGGATTAGTAACGAAATGAGTAAGCGTACTGGACTGGCTGGTGTATTCTTAACAGCTGTATCTGCTATTCTCTTTCCAAATCCCAAGTCAAAGAATTTCCATCTCAACACACACATGTACCCACGAACTTCAGCTCAGACTCCCTCATTTCCCATTCCATCAGCTCAACACACTTTTACTCAACTTAGACTTGTTTTTATAAACGAAGCCATAACCTTTTACATTGGTAACAGGAAACTGCCGCTTTTGTGGCTAAGCTCAATTTTTTCTTCTCTCCTTACATTCTTT
>JAQFYC010005781.1:0-13596 GCA_034694165.1 Tomocerus mixtus | reverse complement strand
GTATGGCTATAAAACATCCATGCCACCAAATTCATACTTCCATCTACAGATATTTCCTTGCACAAGAAAGCAATTAAATAAAACCAACTTGTAACAAAATATAATATTACTGCAGTGTTATACAGCACACAATAGTATTACATAATTTACGGCTCTTCTAAAATTAAAAGGAAAATGAATGTGCAGTGCGATGCATTCTATTTAATAACTGTACCATATTGCACATTATATAACTGGAAATATAAATGTTGTAGGCAAATTAGATAGCCTGGATCACTAAAGGAATCAAAATTCTTTAATCAATTTAAAAATTATTATACTGATAACTAAGCCAATAATACATTTTTCTTCCACTTTACTTTTATTCAATTAACAAAACTGCAGATTCCTTCATGGCGGTTTCTGCTTAGCAAATAGCATTAATAAAAATTACGTTAAGATACTTACAACTATGGATTCATGTCACTTTTCAGGAAAAAGTTCTTGTAAAGTGAGAAAATGGAAATAAATTGAAAAGTTTAAATAAAAACTGAAATTATTTCATTAATTTAGCTTAAAATGTAAAATGAATGGCATTTTTCTAATTTCAACGATGTGGGTGTGGCGTTATGTCCAAAACATTTCGCAAATCATTTAATTTTTTTCTACTATATATTTCAGGTGAAATAATTTTCTGTCTGGTTCCTTATAACTGAAATTGACAAAATTCTTCAATACAGAATACCGTCTAATGACATTTAAAAATTCCACACTACCCAAATAGTGTGGCTTTAACCGGTATATAAAAATCTGCAACATACATACCAAAAAGAGAAAGTTGATTATTCATTTATTGATAATTAGGTAGGTTTTGATTACACCAAGGAATGTAGCTAGTATAACTATAGTGAAGCCGTCCTGTCCCTGTCTCCAGTGAACTTTAGTCTACTAAATAAGAAATGAAAGAGTGAAAGCATAATTGCACCTTCGTTCATGCAAGAGGTAGGTTGTGTTGTGTAATATGCTAAAATACCACAGAGTTAAATGTCTCAATAACGCGAGCTATGCATACAAATAGTATTACCGTGTGAATTGTGAATATGTAGAATGTAGAGTCAAGGCAGGCATGTCAAGTCAGCTTTTAGTAGGTGGTTAAAGGATCACTAAAATCTATATAGCTTACTTAATTGAACCTCCTTCTAAATAACGTGCAGTGCTACTACAAGCCTAACGTGTGATTTTCTACACTTAAATTATTCTCTTATGGAACTTATAGTTTATTTTAGCTCTTGCTGCCTGATGCCATTCAATTCAGCAATGAGCAGTGAAAGCCAATCCGAATTCCTACACAGAAAACTAAAGCAAACAAATTCGCAACAGCAAAATCCAATATCCTCTCCTAGAGGTAAGAAATATGTGTAACCTATATTTAAATACAGGTTACTATTTACTATATTGTATGTATGTACGGCTTATATGTAATGTGCATATTTTTAGGTAGAAGAAATTTACACTCTTTTGTTTTTATGTAGGTACTTGGTCTAAAGAAGTTGGCATGTTATGTTTGTAGTTTGTGTTCGCATACAATACAATATGCCGAGCGTAATTGGTTAGCTTTCTAGCCTTTTTCTACGTAGGTACCGCTATAAAATGAAAGGACCGTTATTAAAGTTGGATTTTTGACACTTATCTTAAAGTTTCTTTGGTACCATACTTATATCTTTATATATTTGTGTTATTTGATTTGCAAATCACTTATAGTCAGGTTGAATGTAGGTATTTATAGTGATAACTTTTTGCTATGTGCTGGTACTATATTACTATTTTTCTCTAAATGTGTTGGAATGCCAAGTGGAACGTTCACAAGTTCATATTTGCAAAGTGTACCTAGCATATAACTTTTCAAATATAAGCTTATACTAATACTACTTCATTTTATTAAGGTATATAATATATAGCAGCATACCTTTAGTGTGTAGCTTTGTTAGGATATGGTTTGTATTTCGAGAAGTATGTACACGTACATTAAAGACAATTATCGTATTATTTTCGGTATATTTATATACAAACTACGCAATAATTTGAAAATCAAGTGTTTTTCATGGGCCTTACCGTCTAAATTACAAAACATTGCTTAGGCGGATCGTTGAACCCTATAATGAAAGGTATTTTACAAACAAGGTTACAGATAAGTCTGCTCTTATGGTGAATTGAGCTTTGGCAAATAATAAGAAACGGGTTTGATTTAAAATGGGAACTCCCACCGAGTAGGTACGTACAGCACAGCATACGCTACGCAGTAATATGTCTCCCTAGTATTGTATTCTAACAATTTTATAACCATAATACATATTTCTGTGACTTTTACTAGTTGCGATGTGATTGAGATTGTTTGGGCTAGTTAATAGTTATCAAAACTAGTAATTGTAATAATATTACTAGTTAGTAGGCTTTCCTTTGTGAAATATTTCAAGAATCAAATCAGGGAAACAAGAAAGCTAAGTAAATACATTAATTCACCTAAATATCAGTGCTTCATGGCATACTACAGGTATAGTAGACTTTAATACACTTTATTCTCGAATGCAAGCACCCAGTGCATTGTACCGCAAAGTAAAAACAATGCTAATGTATTAAAGTTAGTGTAGGATATTGGCAATTGTATTTTAGCAAGTTTTACACTGAACCAAAACCAAAGAAAGCGTATTGAACTGGGAAAACTGGAATACCTAGTGCAAGGACATAAAATCAAAGTATTTCTGGTCTATACTCTCTTTATACTAATATGAGATGTACTATATTTACATTCTTAAATTCTTTTAAGTTTGTATACTGTAACTATAGGTATATTTTGTTTGGAACTAGTTTAGTTATAGTTTTAACTGAACTGACTGGACTGGAATTCACTGGAAATCAGCTTTGAGATTCACACGATTAGGTAAATATAACTTTCAACGTTAATTTTCAACGTGGGCGACTTTACTACTATAGTAAATAGTTACATGGATGGGTCTTGTCCTGTCTTTGACTGAATACTGTCATATCTGCTCACCTGAATGGACAGCTAACTAAATATGTGGAATTAGTTAGATTTTTGGGTATTTTCATAGAAAAACAGACAGGTACCACACGCATTTGTTATATTATCTCTGTAGAAAGGCTCCAGTCGTCCAGCCATGCAGACACAAATTGCTCAGGAGGTTCGGCAAATAAACGGTGGGTTGTATTCCGCGTCGTGTGTATTCTACTTAAAGTCCCATTAAGAAGGATGGTTGTAAAAATTTAATTTTAGGACTATGGCTCGTCTGTAAAATTGCGAATACACTAGGTAAGTGTACCGAAATAGCCAATTGTAAAATTGCAAAAAATTACTAGTGGGAATGGGAAAACTTGGGTAAACATAAGCTATACATACAAGTAAAGTATTTTGCGTGCAAAAACTTTTACACTGAATTCAGTCACTATTAGTATAGGCAAACTAATCGGATCAAAATAAATGAATGCATGTGGGCACAAGGTACGAACCAATAAATTATTTTCTTTGGCAAAGTGTGTTTAAATCTTTATAGTAGCTACATAGCATCTTTCCAATATTTTAATAACAACATGCATGTAAATGTTCCTTGCAATAAATGGTCTACGAAAGAAATTCTAACCACAAAATGACTATGTACTTTTCTTAGGGATTATACTTACAACTAACATTCGTGTATTACTTATCCGAAATATGACATTCATCCATAACTACTTTATAAGGGAAATGTGTGACAAGGTGGCATGGCATCTGCCTGGAATTCGAACCTGAAATAATTCATCACTCCCCCAAGTGACGCAACGAACCCAAAGGTTTTGTGTGACACGTCTTCACTTATGTCATGCCACTCTCACTTTTTCTCGCTGTTCCTATCTACAAGTACTATCTTACGCGTACAATTAGATAACTTCTGCGAAATGATCCCACATCTCAAGTGGGAAACAAAGTATCAGGTTACACCATTCAATTGTCATGCAAGTCATGTCATCTGTCTCCGTGTCATAAAAGGAGATTAAATGTTTCTTACTTTCTTAACTTACACTTAAAAATCTACAGACAGTGCATCCATATACTCAAGACACAATGCGTATACATACAAATATAGTTTGTGTGTGTATGTATGTATGAATCTATAAATGAAATATTAATTAACATTGTATGACAATATTTTTTCCTTTGCACTAAATTCCTAAAAAATAATAGTAGCTACTTTTGTGTTTGTAGCTAATCGCTAACTCATTAAAGGATTATTGGTCTCAGAACTAACATTTTAGAGCATACATACAAATAATATTGATTAATATGAGCAATTACAATTTCAGCAACACTATTTAGTAGAATAGGATTTTGTTTACATATTGTGTTAATTAAAAATGATCTAGAAAACTACTATAGTTATTATTTTGTCCTGATAATTAAAATATCACAGACACTGAAGTAAAAATTCATCTTACTTAATTTACTTAATGCCTATTTTAATTTAAATCTGCTGTGTTTGGTTAAAATACACATACACATTCTGCAGGGGGATGCTCATGAAACATTATACGGTTATGGTAGGAGTAGGAGTAGGGCTACCTCTATTATGCGAGGGTATGCAAATGCTTGATGTGAATTTACAATTGAAATTGAACTTTGCTCTTATTCCCCACATTTCCCCCAATGATAGATGGATTCCGTGTCGCATCACTAACTTTTATTTTATTGTTGACATTGAGAGGATAACAGAACTACAAAAGAGCTGAAGGAAGGAATTGTTTGTTCTCCAGGATTTCTATGACTCTGCAGGATGTCTATTACCTCTCCTATTTATCACTATAGGAGGAGGAGGAGGAACTAAACTGCGAACTGGTAGAGTAAAAGTAAAAGTCATTCTGACACTAACTAATAATGAGACTCGTATAACGGCAGACAGACTGACTGACTATGTATATTCCTAATAAATAGCCTAATATTCTAAGCTAATGATTCGTAACACAGACATTTGTTTAATTACAATCATAAAAGTCCTATATCATAAATGAGGCTTTCAGCGCAACACTATAATTTATCAATAGGGAATGCTAATTCAACTAAAGCTGCACTGTATACTGTAACCTAGTTCTAATATTATTCCAGGCTCATTAAGTACTTGAATGCATTTGGTATTTATATAGTTTGTAATTTAAATAGATCGCTCGTAGTCGATAGTAAATTGCAACAGCCTGACCTGACAGTTGCATATATATTCTAATAATCTAAACTGACCTTCAATCAATTAGCTTGAATATTTATTTAGCATTTGCTTAATGTATACTTTATTTAAACATGGATTTACTTAGGTCAAAGCATTCTACATGGGTACATGATATTTTTATGCGACTAAATCAGAATTAGAAGAGGTGGATGATCTATTTAATTATTAATTTAAAATCGAATTAAAATTATAGTAAAATAAAATTAAGACTACTTTCATGTAAAGAATAATAATTAAATATAAATGTAACAATTTGATATGCTTTCATAAAATCTATCTCCTTAAATACCCTAAACTGAACAGGGGATTGAGACTTCGTTGCCTTGATGCTCATTAGTGCACCCTTAAAATGCATCAGCTATGTATGTAATAGAAAATGTATCGACGTGGTGAGTGAGTGATGGGAAGGATTTTGAGATTTACTTTTGTAGAGGAGAAATGATGAGTCGAGGTGATTATTTCTGTGAGTGTTTCTTCCTTTGAGTCTCCCAAAGCTATTATTTCGTCAAGAAGTCGTCAAATGTAGATTTGAGTCCTCAAACTTCTGTTAAGTATTGTAGTTGCGCTTTTAAATTATGTGGGGATACTTCTGTAATATGTACTATTATATGTTTGTAAGTGTTTTCTTACAATGTTTATTTAACAAAAAGAAATTATAGGTCTACTATACATATACATATACAGTACACATAAATATCCTTATTAGTGAGATATGTATGCATGTATATATATGTTTATGAAAAATGGTATCACACTTATAATTTACAAAGTTCTTGACTAGGTACGTACCGGTGGTATGCTGGAGGCAAGGGAGGGAAGTGGATGCTTAAGAATTGATTGATCACCCATTGGTTTAGCTTTTCTTAGCCTTCTAAATCTCGTCTCGTCATCTTCTGTCTGAGGGAGCTGGAAGTAGCATTATGTTATTGCAGCAAAGAGTGTAGTGAAGAGTGGCATGGTAAATCCAAGACTTCAGCTTTTTTCAATTATATATAATACATCCTTAGTGTTCCTACTTAAATACTTACAAAAGTTAAGATTAGCCAAAGCTAAAAATAGATCAACCCCTTACATACTATAAAGGTAACAAATTCTCTTGAAAACCAATTTCTTAAAGCAGGTGACCCTGTCAATTAATTCTACATTTTTTAATGGTACATATTTTATGGATGGTTTTGGATTGATGTGACTGAAATTTAAAAAGTCTGCTGAAGACTTACTTTTATACATTGACAAATTGCATTATCATTTTATTACACAAATGAATTGCTCAGAAATTACCTACAGGGTAATGATAATTAAAATAAATCTGAAATATTAAAATAAATACATGCAGCTTTTTAGCACACAAACCAATTCGCATTGCTAAAAAATATTTACAATATACCTACATACTCCCTTTATGATAAAATTAAGAATATTAATTTTTTATCTGACTTTCTCGTGAAAAATAGTCATTTCATCTCATCTCATCACAGATTTTCCATTTAGACTTACTATTTCCATAGTTAATGAGTTAATGATATTACTAATACTTAGTTAGTACATAAAAAGAATCAATTGAATATTTATACAGTGGAAGGTGGTGTTAGTTTCTGAATTTCAATGATATCAGTCTCGCAATGCGATGGTGTAGAGTGTAGAGAACAAAATGTGAATGTAGTATTTAGTGTGATGTGATGTGACTAGCCAACAAAAGAAAATATAAAGAAAAGAGGGTGTGTTGTTTCTGAATGGAGAGAATGATGATACCGTTTAGCACTTGGTGTGTGGCATTAGGAAAGGTAAGGTGATGGTGAGTGAGGTTTCGCTTAATAATGCAATGTTTGCTAGTAAAACCAGAGTTGCTTGTTGCGACTCTAAGAAAAATAAGAGGTGTTGCCTTTGTCAATTTGTTCCAACAACGAGACAGGAAGTAAGGAAGAATGTGACAGACTTAATTGAAAAACTCCACCTTTCTTTCCCATTGAGTATCATGCATCCTATCCCTTAGGTTCTTCTCTAAGAATTAGTATACTAAATATCTGTAGTTTGTCAAATTGTATTCAGGGATATTCTAATATATTTTATTTAGATGAAATACTACTTTTCTTATCCAAGGGCCTATCTGTGACCTGATACAAAATTATATTACATTAATAAGTCTACAAGTATAGAAATCAGGGTTAGTTGATAGTCAAGACAGGTTTTGTCATTTTCAGAAATGAGTTTAAATTCAATTTTCAATACAATTGCATGCTAACTTTAGCTTTAACGCAAATAAGTATGCAAAATCTGCTTCTTTAATTAATCTAATTTCTTATTTTGTTTGATTTATTAAAAAGCAGTGGAAAATACGAACATAGAAATGAATTTAAAATGTAGCTCAATTACAATTGTATAGGTCCTACTACTGGGGATTAATAAATAATTGAACATTGGGTTTAAGAATCATGAGTTTAAATGCCTGATGACAAAGTGTGACTCTGACACATGCTTCTAATATCAGTTTGTGTTCATGTTGGACAAAAATAGCGAATTATGAAAAGCTTTGTTTATATATTTCGTTTGCTTAGTAATTATGTTGAATTTTCCCCTTTCCTCTCCTCAGCCACTCTTTTGATCATGATTCTGTTTTTCTTTAGCTTTCTACTTATCAGCATGACATGGCGAAAGAGACGACAAGACAACTACTACCTACAGCTACGTGACACCAACTTACAAAACAGAAACACAGTACAGACAATCATGTCATAGCCATACTAGGTACTAAATGCTATTTAAGTAATACGAAATGTGTACTATAACTATATATGTAGGTACATCTGTATTCCCCCTATAAAGTAGCATATACTCAGTAGCCAGTGCATTAGACGTGGTAAAGGGTTATACTTTTAAGTATATGAGATGCATGGTAGCTTCTGGAATTTACTTTCGGGACTTGCACTGGAATAAAACTCATTCATCCATCAAATAACTACAGCAAAGATGCAGTTTTTACAACCTATGCTAAATACTTAGCATTAGGTAGCCTACCAAGTATACATTCCCATGTTCGTGTGAATGTTCACCATATAACATGGTGCATTTAACACATTCGAGCAAAAAGCATACTTGTTATGTAGTAATATTGTATATTCTATAGCTAAATTATGCAGAGCTTTCATTATTGCTAGGAGTTTTTACATGATATGTGTATAAATACACTAAAATTTACTTAATATACTTAGATATTAGTTACACAATATATTCAGCTGCATTTTAAGCTTTCTTTTAAAGGTATAATATAGAGACTCATACTTATAGTAACTGAAATCGCGTGCATTGTTCGAACTGTTGGAATACTTGCACACAACATAACATAATGCACACATTTATTACGGTAATGACCTGACCATGGGAGGTTTTACGGTTCTAACTCTGTGCCTTAGTTTTACTATCACCGACAGTATAAGTTAAAGTTCATTATAAAGACTTTTTATGTCCTATGACTGAAAGCTGTTATTAACCTAGAGTAATTAGCCTTAAAATGAGACTAGAACGGTGTTAATTGATGCGAACTTTATATTCTTATTCTTGAACTACATTTGAAGAACCCAATGTAATGCAATGGGCAGTAACTAAACGAACGAAGCGTCAATCTCCACTTTTTGCCCTTTCAACCTTTCCTATGTACTTATGTAGACATATATGGTAATGGATTTCTTTCGTTCAACTATAATAATTATAGTTAAGATGAGTACAATTGCATTCACCAATGAAGACAAGTGATCTTGACAGATATTTACAAAATTACGTTTATTTTTTGTATTTCAACGAGTTTTTTCTAAGAAAAGTAAAAATCTGATTCTTTATATCATTCGATCGGGTCTTTCCTTTGGTTGATGGATTTGATTAGTTACTTAGAATTAAGCTGTCTTTATCTTTTTCCTATGTACGAATCAAATACTGCTTCCATTAAATATCCAATGTACTGTACTGTTTCCGTATTCTATCGAAATACTATGATAAATTTTGATTTTTGCTACTTACAGGATAAGTTTCGGATAATTAATTTCAAATAAGCTCAATAGAAATATATAGCTAGGGCAGGTAGAGGTTTAGTATCACCACGTAACCGCGTAATAGAGAATTCCATCTAGGTACCCCTGAGTATGTTAAAAAACAGGAGAAATATTATGTCAGAAGAAACATTGCTTTGAATTTGATTTGATACAAACTTTTGTGTGTAGTGTAGTTCCTTCTCAGGTTAGAAAAGTAGTATTCCTATAGCAAATAAGTGAATATAAAAGTAAATACATGTTCCTTAACTTGTATTCTACCTGCTCTCGGGGTTTATAGGGGATTGGCCCGGTGATTGCATGCAACGCACGTAATAATAAATAATGACATGCAAGCGGCAAAGTAGAATAGTGGCCTTAAATGCATTTCTAGTTCTTATGACTTTTCAATGTAGACGAACATCACAATAGAGTCAGCCAGTTAGGTACTTAGGAAGAAATCAAAATTACTACTTTCTTTCTCCTTCATGTCTTGTATCTGTTTTTCCGTCCACATTGCACTTATCGCCAGCCTCGGATATTTACTAGAGTGTCTATACACTATAGTCTATGTATTAGGAATATACAGGTACCTTATATTAGTAGTTATGAGTATTGGTATTATACTATGTACTAGTATGTACTATGTACTAACACTGGTAAAGTAATAAATATAATTTGTTTTTTGTTGTGTTGGGTAAGGATTTGTATTTCATAAAACTAACAATAAGTAAATGAAATGACTAAATCAAAACTTTTCTTACTGATGGGCTAGGTTTCTTTATAATAATAATGTAAGATATGAAGCCAAATTATAAAATTGCAAATTAACTTTTTTAAGTTATAGCATTTATGTAATGTATAGATAAATTCAGCATGAATTGTCTTTAGATTTAAAGATTATGATTTGATAACATCAATAGTACATAATCATAATACTTATTGTTAGCGGTTAAGAACAATAGGCTTTACAAGCAATTAAAATGTTTCTCATTACATGATATTTAAGTGTTTAAGTTGTAGTTTGCATGGATTTTTACAGATGTATAAATAAGTGTTGGGAAAACAAAATTCACTCTACACAATACTTGCACAATAATAGTAATGCATATTAAATATGTAATATTACGTTGTATAGCATTTGCCATAGTCATAAAAATAAGCAAAACAAATGACGTCAATAATGGAACATGGAACATGAACATATCTTGCATAATCTATATATACAAGTATATTTATACTTTGTATGCTTACATATTGTACTATTTTTCCATTATAGGCAGCAATGCATATCTAAAGAAGTTGTTTATGTTTTCGTTTTTGTCGAATTTGTCAAAACAGATAATGGAAAAGTTCTTGGCACGGGTTTTCTATTGCTGCATTCATTTAATATAATACTTCCGTATAAATTGTTAATAATATTGTAATTCTTATACTTAAGCAGATACAGTTACACACGTGTTTTTATTGAAAATTATTGACACATGCTATTATGTGTATGTATGTAATTTATACTCCTGATATTCGACGTATAATTTTGCAATCATGTCAATTCGGCATATTAGTTAGGTTTCTGCACGTTTCTATCTAATATTCTATAAATACAAATCGTTGTACGTAAGGACGGACATTACATCAAGGTTGAATGGTCAAATCAGAGTCATTATCCTAAATGAAAGAGTCTTATGCAATGCGTAACAAAAATAATTTATTATTCACGCAACAAAATCATTAAAGCTTGGAAAATACAATGTAATGACATTCCCGAAAGGAAAGGATTTCTATATAAAAACGTGAGCAAAAATAGATATCTCTTCAGTCCAGTGTCCCACACAAGAAGAGAAGCAAAGCAACTTTCACTTTTAATTCTCATTTCCTCAAGAAAAAGTTCTAAACAGAATGACAGACGAATCAGAGACTATTGAGTACAGGTTGATCCATTTTAATACGAGATTCTTAGCAGAACCGATTCGTTTCATTTTCATTTATGCAGAAGTGCCATTTGAAGATATCCGAGTTAATAACGATGAATGGGCCCAAATGAAAGAAAGTAAGTCTTGTTATCCTAATTAAGTATTAGCCTTCTTTTTATATCGTACTTTTTCTGAAGTATTGAACTCTTTTAGAAATAGTATTAAGCTCCTCCTTTTTGAATATTTAGGCATTCCTTACATGCAACTGCCCATTCTGGAACTCAAGGATGGAAGGCAGCTTAGTCAATCTTCTGTAATATGCAATTATTTGGCACGCCAGTTCGGATTAGTTGGAAGCGACGAGTGGATGGCCGCAAGATGTTCTGAAATCGGAGATAATCTACGGGATATCAGACAAGGTTGACTTTTTTATCAAAATTAATCTCATATTACCAGTAAATGGAAAACTGGAGTATTTATTTATTTGGAAAATTATAACGGAAGTTTCTTATTTTTTATTTATCTCCAGAATGGCGCAAAGTTTTCTTTGAGAAAGATGTGGCGAAGAAAGAGATTTTGAAAGGCTTCTTTTTGGACAAAGTTGTGCCCAGATTTTTTGGACAAATGGAAAAAACTAAGAAAGAAAACAATTGGGAATGGATGGTTGGTGACCAAATCACTTGGGCAGATCTCGCGTTTGCCACCAGCGCCGGATTTTTCCAGGAGACAATTGCAGAAGGTATTCTTGAACCATATGAACAACTATCGGCTATCAAAGAAGCGGTTTGGAAATTGCCAACAATCCAGAAATGGATCAAAATTCGTCCAACACCTAATATACAGGCATTGAACGAAATTCCTCTGGCTGTATAAACGTTATTGTAGCAGAAATAGAATTAGAATACTTTAGTGCGAGGAGCACTTTAAAATAGAACCATCTTTCCCTCTATGTGTACGATATCATGTTCAATAAATAATTTATGAAATTCCAGTACAGTAAAGTAACTAACCAGTGTTTCGCAATGTGTTAAATTTTTTATTAACCTAAGGTAGTTTATGTTTTAGTATTATATTCTGTCGCCATTTGTTGTAAGGGGACATCATATTTTAAAATGTTAATTTGTATTATCAGATAAACCATAGCTCTTGACTCTTGATATTATTAATTTGTGAAATTAGTCCATTTTAGCAAGATATTGGCTTGCCTTACCATTATTTGATGTAGTATGCAAAAAAACATTTGACATCTCCAATAATTAGTCTTTTCTTCGATTCTTGATGTGCAAACTCCAATAAAATTCGATTAAACACTATTTTTTTATATAAAAAGTGCCATGGAGTTAAACTGTAAGATAAAATATGTCATTTTATGAATATTGCCATTTTAAAAGAAAAATTAGAAAGTATGTAGACTTAGAGATTCTTCATTTGATCTTGTCCTTGTAAGTAGAAGATTATACAATCTTGCATTAACATAATGATTTCAGAGTACAAAATCTCAAAATGAGGCTCATGAAATTACGTAGAACTATCTACTCTGTTTTATTATATACAGAAAGGAAATGTTTTGCTTGTCCTCTCTCTTGGTTTACTTTCCTTTAGAGAGAAATAACATCGTAAATTACGATTTGTTGTGTGAGTGAGTGACCCAGAAGAGAAATGAAGCGTGGCAATCAAGTTGTAAAATGTCAAAAGGAAGTGTAGATTCAGAATGTAAAGAGGAGAGAGTCGTAAAAGGCTAGCCTAAAGCTAAATGACGAAAAAGCGCAAATCAGTTTAGTTGGACCGGACAGGGAAAGCAGGGAGAAAGGCGAATCTCAAAAGAGTCTGTTTGATGCCTCGTTGATCATAACATAAAAGGGAAAATGAAATTGGATCATTGGATGTAATGTGTGTGTTGCGTGTGCCCTGGCCTGGTCTTAACTCAGCTTGGCCTACTGTACTCTACTGTGATGGATCGGATGTGACGACCGAGCTTAGCTACATAAATAAACTGAATAAGTATATGTATATGCCGTAGGCACAAAGGTCCACCGAGCACAATGACCCTCCTGAACCTTTTCTTTGGAGTACTAAAAAATTACAGTGAGTTATTTACGCATATTTCGTAGATAGCCACTTAAATATGAAAAAGATTTTTCTTGTTCTATGAAGAGAGCTAAATTGGCCTTTTTTCATAAATAAGCGACGATATGCTCATTGAAATAATAAGAAAAAGTCATATGCATTTAATTTTTATAAAGACAGAATATTTTTAATTTAAAATGTCAAGAGCTGGGTGTACATTAGCACAGTTGCCCTTGCAAGGCCTTGTGACCACGACATATATTATTACTTACACTGTGTACCTAAGTAAGTATAAGTATAAAATTATGATGTACAAAGAAAATGCAGCTAAAGTAAGTACATAGTATA
>JAQFYC010005780.1:0-13596 GCA_034694165.1 Tomocerus mixtus | reverse complement strand
ATAGTGGCATTTATTATGTTCACATTAATGATTCTAACTATAACTGAACCAACGTATAATATCTAATCATTTTATAATACATTGATTTTAAAATTGTCCATGCATTTTCTATTATGTTTTTGTGTGTATGAATTGCAGATATTATTTCATGGTGACTACATCATGCAGGAAATGGGATGCTGGGAAATAAATGCAACTATATCGTCAAGCGTGAAAAGGTTAATTGGTTGAAGATGGTGAAACCGTTTTTGTCAATCAAAGGACGGGTGAGCAATTCTAGAAGATTATTTCTAGTTAACATAACGTTTATACACCTAATTAATATATTGTCTAACTGTGTTATGATGTCTATCACGATGCTATGATAGTGGCATTTATTATGTTCACATTAATGATTCTAACTATAACTGAACCAACGTATAATATCTAATCATTTTATAACACATTGATTTTAAAATTGTCCATGCATTTTCTATTATGTTTTTGTATGTATGAATTACAGATATTTCATGGAGACTACATCTGCAGCAAGGAAAAGGTTAGAAAAGAATGCACGACAATATTTGTAAGTAATGCACATACACACATAGATAGTTTATCCATATTTGTTAACTGTGTAATGATGTTTTTGATCTAATAGTTTGAAAGTGGCATTTAATATGTGCGCTGAATGATTTTAAAACTTTATCTGAACACAAATACAAATGTGGCAGACGGCAGATAAACATTTTACGACGACCGTATTCTTTTTTTTTAAAAATAATATATTTTTGTTTCCTCAGGAGAACCGTGAGCGCAAGAAAACTTAATGGAGCAAGGGAAGAATCTGCTTCAGAAGGATGGAAAAGCGTTAGAAAAGAATGCACGACGATATTTGTAAGTAATGTACATATACACATAGACAGATTTTCCATATTTGTTTACTGTGTAATGATGTTTTTGTTCGTGTGTTTGAAAGTGGCATTTAATATGTGCGCTGAATGATTTTAAAACCTTATCTGAACACAAATACAAATGTAAAACAGACATTTTGTAACAATTTTATTCATTGTTTTTAAAAGAATTCATTTACCTTTGTTTCCTCAGGAAAATCATAGAGCGCAAGAAAATTGAATGGGGCAAGGGAAGAAAATGCTTCAGGACGAAACAAGGCCGGAAAGCGTTAGAAAAGAATGTGAGACAATATTTGTAAATAATGTACATACAAACTTTATATAGACAGATTTATCCTTATTTGTTTATTGTGTAATGATGTTTTTCTTCGGGGGTTTGATAGTGGCATTTAATATGTGCACTAAAGGATTTTAAAACCTTATCTGAACACAAATACAAATGTAAAACAAACATTTTGTAAAAATCGTATTCTTTGTTTTTAAAAGAATCCATTTATCTTTTTCTGTTTAGGAATATTCGGAAAACTGAGGAAAATTATAATGTCCATGGTCCATGATGTCGGACTGATTAACGAAGAAACTTGGATGCAGCTTCTGCATGGCTGCAGAAGACAGTAAAACTGTTGTCTGAATCTTGTGCCAAGAAATGTTCCGTGCCTGGGACATGCACACATATATATAAACATGTAAGGATAAAATTGATTCTTTGAGCCAAATGCACGACGGAAAGTATTACTACATTAGCTATTATATTACATCCAATTCATTTGGTAGTTAGTAAGTTGAGCGGAGTAGTCGTTGAGTCACATATTGAGACCTAAATTCATTAAACGCAATCCTCAAGTTGATATGAGACGATACTTGGAGAAAAGACATAAATATGTATGTACAACTAAACTCAATATACCTAGTCAGTATTTCCATCTCTAAATAACCGTTCTCAGTTCTCACATAGCATAGCACTCTGTTCTGAAACTCGTTGCCAAACTTGCGAAATTATATTATTTGGCTCTAAATTAATTGGGCTAGGCATTGTTCATGCATTGTCATAGAATTTTAGTTACACATTTTCAGTATAGTTATTTTAAGAATATGTTGGGAGTTTACTACTGCGTTAAATTTTATTGTTCCTCAAATTTTTTAGTACTAAACCTTGAAAACGTAGACATAAGGTAGCAAAGTTGGCGCTCGGCAGGCATAACCATAGGAAATAGTGGAAACCGGTGGAATATCAACCGGTGAAGGTTCATTGGGGCTCTCAAGGCATATGCTAGTGGTCAAAGTGTTAAAGGGACTAATAATGGAAGTTATAAATAGGCCATTTTAGGTTATGTAACAATTTTGATAAAAATTGGAAACATCACTTGTGAATTCTCAAAAATAGATTTTAATTTGATATTGATTGATTTTAAGCTTAGGCATCTAATTAAGAAGGGATGTAATTATATTTCGCATATTAATAGTCTCAAAGAAATCAATCCGAGATTTATTTAATTCAACAATTATTACTTTACTTAGGTACTAAATACTTCTCTTCATCGATTTATCCCAATCCAGACTAAATATTTCTCATACATAGCCTATCTGTAGTTATTGCGTACATTGGTACAACTCTGATATGAGAATTATTATAAGGAAGGGCTGTATATAGATATTCTATATATTATTTATAATTGAATAGGTACCTGTTACTGTTGCTTATCGATGTAGTGTACAGAGCAGGCTAACTATATAATTTAATTGAGAAGGAGTTTGGATATGGCTCACGCATTTTCTCAAAAAGCCTCTCACATCACATCACAATCAGAATATTTCTGCTGGTACATCGATGGACAAAGACAATGTTTCTGTCCTCTGCGTTTGCAGAAATTGCTTGCATTATACAAATTGCACAGTTCTCTCCGTAAGTATTATGTATTTGCAAGAACCGCAGTTACATTCTACATAGAGTCCAACTCTATCCAGCATTTACGAACATTATTATGTCTTTGAGCTCTTCTCTGCTCTGGCTTTCATGCTCACTGGTCTTTACCTTCCTTAGTTAGATTTAGTCAGACTTCCACCTTTCCCCAAACTACATCAGTCCGTCTGTTGACTTTCTTTCATTCTTTCTCTTCTTCCAGCAACATTTGTTAAATCCAAAGCCAGAATTAGTCTGCGATTAGCAACAGCAGAATCAGATCACGACCAGGCCAGGAAACAAATCAAAACACCTTAATATAGCATCGTATCTCTGTCCTTAATTTATTTTATTAGCATTCTATTAGCGTTGAAATATCATTTTACAGAAATAATTCTACGTTACCTGATACTGCAGCTCTAGCTTTACTTTATGCAGAGAAAAGATCTTCTTTCTCTCTGACAATTAGTGGTAGTCTTCTGCATAATATTATATTACTACACTTTGTGTAGTTCTCATTTTAATTGTATCGGTTGGAAATACAACGTAAAATCTCATTTCATGTCGTATTACCGTACACATTAATGTTAACAGTAGTTATAATTGGATATTTTGCAAGATAATATTATTATGTATCAATTTCATAAGTTTAACTGTTCAGAGAGCACAAAAGTCCCGTATATTATATTAAAATCATTAGGTACATATAAATAAATTATGTAGTCCAGAGTTATATTAGGAACAATTAGTTAATTTCTAATTTCCTTAAACATTATATTAATTTTATAAAATGTTGAATCCAGACGATTCTTCGACGACAAAAGAGTCCTTGGCTCCCCCTGTCCCACTCACTCCTATTTTAACCCTTTCTCCAGTGCTGGCGTCCTCCAATAGTTCCAGGGTAACTCCATCCCCTCGTAGCCGTCCTCGACTATCTTTTGACGAATCCTCTCTGTTGAAACTAGAGCGAGAAAGAAGGGGATCCAGCGAACAAGGTCAGCAGGTCACGGTGCCCACAATTTCCCAATCCCTGGAAACTCCTCGACTTTATCTCACAGAGCCAAATACTCGACGATCTTCCACACCTGGGGAATTAGGAGGGAATGGTGTCACACCAGAAGGCCAGGATAGACCCAGTTTGCATTCCGGCAGTTCTCATCCCTCTCTTCAAGAGGATTCTTGCTCCGAAATTATACGCCTGGAGAATTCAGATAGCCATGAAGATGGATTTTCGCAGGATGGCAAAAGTCAAGCTACTCACGCCGTTTCTGCTCAGAAATTCCGCAGATTCGTTAACCTTTTCCAAGTGTGAAACATTTCTTATTTGAAATATAATATACAGGGTCTGTTTTAACTCCAGAACCAAAAAATGCTCGTTCTGGAGTTGCCATCAAGGTCTTATGCATCATAGTTTATGAATAGTTACTAATTTAATAAATTTGCTTAATTTCAGAATATTCGCGTATGGGCAAATAACAAAACAGGTCCCAATCCACCCGAGAGACCGGATTCTTTTCTGGAGAAATTTGCACCTGGATGGAATGGAGCAGGAAGTGAAGGAGACAGCCAGCGTTCCATCAGTTCAAAAACCAAATGGGACAAAAGAAGAGCAGCTATATCACAAAAACTGGTCATTGATTCCTCCAAACCAGCACATTACTGGGTAAGATTTAACTATAGCATGCTCATATTATATTATTATTACCGTTTAATTCTGTTTCTTTATGATTATTTTCGTATAATATTTCATAAAAGTAAAACCTTGGTACTATTTATTGAACCAAATTATTTGTTTATAAGGCATTTATAAGCTACCTAACCTAGGTACTGTTACTACGGTTCCTAAGCCTAATTTTCGTTTCCGTTTTCCTTCAATTAGGTTACATGTACAAACACACTTATTAATATGTATTGGAAAAGCATGTGATCTTATTAACTGGGGTAGACAACATAACGTGCAAAATATATTGAACAAGATTAATTCGCTCATGTACAGATATTTCACAACGACACTCGGTAGTAACCCTGTTTTGTTATTGTGCATAATATGTGTATAGTTTGTAAATGTAATTATTATGTATTGTATTGCACATCACATCCAAATCCAGATCATGAATGGATAGGTTACATATGTACTGGCATAAAGAATCATTTAATAGTTGCTCTGTTTCATCACTTTTATTGATTTCAGTGGCTTTCCATCGTATCCGTTGCCGTACTGTACAATCTAGTCTTCATTATCGGTCGTGCAACATTCTGGGACCTGGAGAATTTACTACCGATTATGTGGTTCGTATTAGACTACGGAGCTGACTTCATTTATGTTCTTGATTCGATTGTCCATGCTCATCAAGGTAATTCAATAAACTCGCTTGCATTTCTTGATTAACTTTACATATATACATGTATACTTAATATCGCCGCTTGTATATCCAAATCTGCTAAGATACAATTTCCTATATGAAAATACTGCTACAGTACGATTTGCTATTTTGTACGATTGACAAATCTGCCAAGACACGATTTTACATATGATAACAAGTTTCTAAAATTGTCTAATCTGCAAAAAATAAAGTTGTGAATGACCTGGGCTACTTAGAAAGTTGTATTTTAATATAATATAATCGATATATTCTTCTGTATTCCGTATTATGATTCTGCATATGAATTTCTGCTTTAAATTATTGTTATTGCTCTCATAGGTTACCTGGAAGAAGGGATGATGGTGAAAGATCTGAGCAAACTTCGTCTGAATTATTTTAAATCGCAATTTGCCATAATGGATGTTATTAGTTTGCTGCCAACGGATTTGGCATATTTAGCTTTCACAACAAAGTGCCAGGACCAAGTACCATGTCCCGTTATTGTTCGATTAAATCGGTTATTCAGATTCTACCGATTGGGTGAATTTTTTGAAAAAACGGAATCAAGAACCAATTTCCCTAATGCTTTCCGGATAGGGCGGGTCATCCTCTACATTCTCATCATTATACACTGGAACGGATGCTTCTATTTCAGTCTGAGCTACTTTATAGGCTTTGCCTCAGATCCGTGGGTCTATAATAATACGGATAAAACAAACATTCACAACAGAACAACATTGTCGCACCAGTACATCTATAGGTAAGTAATTGGTTACAGATATGAATACGTATTTCATTCCCGGAAGAAGGAAATCTATCATTCCGAATTTAATATCAGAAGTCGTAATAGATATTCAAAATGTAAATAGCCATTTCCCTTAAGAATGTATCTTAAGAATGTATCTGTAATAGCAAAATTCTCAACTAGAACTTTTAAAACATTACCTGTGTTGTCAAATGTGCATGAAAAATGTGTACAACCATAACTATGGTTATATTGTCTTCCCTTAATTATCATTATGATGTTTATATATTGCTCTTTCTCTGAAAGCGACATTTAATATATGTGGTTTAATGACATTAACCTTTAACTGAATGAACTTGTGAATTACCATAATTTGACATTTATTAAAGTAAGTGTATGTGCAACTATGTATTGTGTATTTTTATATTTTGTTTCGTAGCTTTTACTGGTCAACACTAACTCTGACAACCATTGGGGAGACTCCGCCGCCCGTCAATGAAATTGAATACGTTTTTGTGGTTGCGGATTTCCTCGTCGGTGTTTTAATTTTTGCTACAATTGTCGGAAATATCGGAAGCATGATCACGCACATGAATGCAGCCAGAGCAGAGTTCCAAGATAAAATGGATTCAATTAAACAATATATGGAATTCCGCAAAGTGTCCAAGGATTTAGAAAAACGTGTGACCAAATGGTTTGACTACCTATGGACAAACAAGCAGTCCCTTGATGAAAATAGAGTAAGTTTTCTGTATGCATGTATATATTTACTAATTTTACAAAATTTTAGAAGCATAATTTCAAAAATGGGAGAAGTATCTGCAATACAGGTTGTAACTGCAATAAGCATGAATTTATTATTATAAGTAGTAAACATATTACTCTGAAACATAGAGATCCTTATATAACTTCTAAAGATAAGTAATTGAATCGTATGTTGTGCCAAGGTTTTGGGAGCCCTTCCGGATAAACTGAAAACGGAAATTGCTATCCACGTCCATTTAGATACATTAAAACAAGTCGCAATTTTCCAGGATTGCGAGCCGGGACTTTTGGCAGAACTTGTTCTCAAATTACAACTCCAGGTAATTTTATACTGCATTTTTACTACATTTCTTTCTTCGTTGTAATGGTTTTCGAAATTATAAAATGATTTGTCGATATGATGTAGAATGTTTTGTCTTTACAAACTATAAATATTGATAGATTGACTTAGTGGGTTATGATGTTTAATTATTTATTGCTCATTCGAAAGTGGCGTTTATTATGTTCACATTAATGATACTAACTTTAACTGAACCAACAACTAATAACTTTAATAATTTTATAACACCCTATTATATTTATAAAAATATTAATATATTATCTATTGTGTATTTTGTGTTAATCGATTTCAGGTATTTTCTCCTGGAGACTACATCTGCAGAAAAGGGGATGTGGGGAAAGAAATGTACATAATCAAGCGTGGAAAAGTTAGTGTGGTTGCAGAAGACGGCAAAACCGTTTTTGTCACTTTGGGTGGCGGATGTGTGTTTGGTGAGGTAAGCCTGGAAATGACTGTACTGCAGTAAATGACAATTTAAATTCCCTTAATATATATGCGTAGAATAAGCTACACTTTTAAAATTATAGTTTTTCTTGCTATTTAGTTGTCATTTTTTCAGTTGACATTTACTAAAACTAAATACTGTTGGAAATACAAATGGTAGCAGGGGGACACAGTGTTATGATGTTTTCTCTGTATTATGAAAGTCACATTTAATGTGTGTTTTAATGAGTTTTACTATACTGAACACAAATACAAATACCCTGTTAACATTTTACAAAGAACGTATTCTATGTTTTTTTTTAATATTCCTATATTTTCTAATTACGTTTCTATGTTAATGGATTGCAGGTATTTACTGGTGGAGATTACATATTATGATTTATAAATGCGTTACTATTTCTGACTTTTTCCTGCAGGTGAGTTTGCTAAATATTGCTGGAAATAAAACTGGGAATAGGAGGACAGCTAACGTACGCAGTGTGGGATATTCGGATTTATTTTGTTTATCTAAGGATGATCTATGGGATGCTCTACAGGTACAAAAAAACTCATTCTTAGAAATTATGTAAATGTTAACATATCTTTGAAAGATAGTTGAACCAAAAGTACCAAGTAAAGACATTCATATGATTCTATATGTACAAATTTTGTCACTTCAGGAATATCCGGAAGCTAGAGAAAAATTATTGGAGAAAGGAAAACAACTGCTTCAGAAAGACGGATTAATTGACGAAGAAGCGTTAGAAAAGGAATGTAAAGCTCAACTATCCATTTCCGAAAAAATTGAAAAGTTGGGTAAGCATATATTTAGGTATTCTCACTTAACTATTTCAAAATGTCAAATGATCAAATTAAGCTTTCAGTAATTAGGAATTATAAGCAACAATGAAAAATATAACTTTTTAAACTCTAGCTTAATTTTGAGAAAGTACACAAGAAAGCTCTATGTAGTTATAGTAAATTGGAATCCTTGTTTTAATATAATGATAATTCTTTGCTACTTTGTAGAATCCAGTGTTGATGTACTGACGACAAGATTAGCTCGTCTAATGGCTGAGTATACTAGTGGACAACAAAAACTGAAGCAAAGACTGACAAAGGTAAATTATGTGAATATATATCATATAACATTTCCAAATACAAACTATATTTCTACATGTAAATTTTCTCCATATAAATATGCAGAATTATAATAAAAAGTTGCAGCCATAATCCCCCACCTTAAAATACACACGAAAATATATTTTAATTACGATAAATATAGATATATTGATTAATATTGTATTGTGTGTTGTGATGTTTATATTATTGCTCTTTCTTTGAAGTGGCACTTAATATGTGTGCTTTAATGATCTTAACCTTAACTGAACACACTAATAATTATGAACATTTGTAACGAATGTATTGCATGTTTTTTTTTCTATTCGTGTTTCTTGTGTTAATGGGTTAAATGTTTTATTTGTTATTGATTTACATTTACAGGTAGAAAAAGGAAATGATAGGAGAGCCAGCTTCTTGGATGATGAAAGCGAACAAGCTTGTGAAATGGACCGGCGAAAATCGGATGGAATGCTATTACGTTTGACATCTAAATCTAAATCTGAAGATTCAGGTGGTATTAGCAAGGACAAGTAATTTTTACTATGAAATATTTATTGGGGGATCCAAGAAAAACACTGCAAACAACTGGAGCTCGATTTCCGTCAATGATCTGCACAGTTTAATATGAAATTGTGCGTTTTGCTAAGTGCTGGCATATATGAAAATCATCCAAATGAATTATGGACACATGCAGTAGGGCTATCATTTATTTTCTTGAGTACCTAACTACCTACAACTAAAAAGTTCTTCTGAAATGCCATGTAAGTCGGCAATGTCATTTTAATGCACAGTTACAATAAAACAGAATAAATCACTCCTTACTTATAGTTTCTTTGACAACCTTTTATTTATCGCAATTTTATTTAGCAATAGTAATTTCAAAGTTTAAATGGGAATGGGATGCTTCCAGCACATTTTATATCCTTGAGGATAAGTAGGTAAGGTCAGTATTAGGTAATGTAAGTATTTTAACTAGAAATGAGATTGTGCATTTATGAGAAATGCAATTATTTCTAAATTCGTCGTCATTTCTTGCTACTTCCAGGTTTTTGTTTTTAGATTTTTAAATTGCAGATTATAATTAATAAATAGAAGAGGGTGAAGAAATCTTCAGAGTATTTAGTATTGATATATAGCATTTCTGCAAAGGAAGATCCCGCAGCCATTCTTGCAACATTTCTTGGCCTCTACAATATTTAGAAATATAAATTAGTAAAAACTTCCTTGTGTTTTATTATGAATACTCAATTTATTTTAAGGATAGCATTACCAGGATTTACGATTAAACGATTTGGCAATAACAAACTATACCATTCAATTAATAAATTTTGGTTCGCAATATGTTTATTTATTATATAATATATTTATATAAAATACTGAATTGAACTTACGCCCGCAATCACTGTCCAGTTTACACTTAGACGTTTCAGTGCGCTTGGAGCAATCATTATTTCCTGGTGGAGGTGTGGCCACGGTGGGGCAAGTACCTGGACGAGCTGTGCTGGAAGCTATGTCATGAAAAAATCCAAAATCATTGAACTTTATTCCCAAAACTATTTGTTGGAATTATATGGGATAGTCCTAATCACAACACAACAGTTGACGGATACTCGATTTTTGAAAACTAAATCGAGACACCATCCTGTATATAGTGATCATATACTCACGTCTCTTTGTTGTACTGGAGCCACTCTCTCTGTTCTTGGTCCTGGAGCAATCAAGTTGGCTGCACTTGTCATTTTTCGGTGTCGCAGCACAAGTACACGTGTTGCAGTCCTTCTTGTAAGTCGTGCCAGCGGCACAATTTTCTAAAAGTAATAAAATTCATGTGCATTCCATCGAAATTCAAGCTTTGTTAAATAAAGTGTTAGCCCCAACCACTGTTACAGCACAGCTTCCTGAATGGCAGCCTGAAAGCCTTACAGTTACTCTAATATTAATTAGCAATTACAAAATATTTTCAAAATGTTGGATGTAATGTAACTGGGATGTTATTTCAAAATGACAGGGTTCCCGATTCTCCCAATTCTGGTATTATCTTAATTAATTAAAATTAACCTCAACTGAGGACACATTTTTTTAAATTAAGCTAAGCTCTACAATTGTATATTGTATTTCCATATCCCTGTAATTGTTCGAATATTAATTTAATTCCTTATGCTCATTTTAATGTATGCACGCTAAGACTAACTGGAATAATGATCACTAAGCGAAATCGCCAATTAATGATTATATCAATTATTAGAGATATTGGATTGGGGATCTTACTCGGTCGGGTTGTAGCAGGCTCCGCGGCCAATGCCACCGTCACTATGAACGTAGTAAGAACAAAGAGACGGAACCACATCTTCAGCTTTTTGTTCGCTTTGGTACTCCTGAAAGATTATTGTTGTTAATTCTTTAATTCTTTAGTTCTAAAACGATTCACTGAATTTATTAATTTGTAGTTAAGTATAAATGATAAATGAGATAAGTATGTGTATCTTCGGATGTCCGAAGAATTATTTACCTGTAGTTAGTACTTAGTAGTGTATTGGTCAAATGAAATACTTTGTAATGATGGGATTGGCAGAGGCTTGACGGAAAGTGACGTGACGAAGACGAGAAGCGAAATGATGAAGGTTCAAAGGGTTAAATCCTATTTATACAAACTGAAGGCTTCGATAGTTAGCTTTATGTGCATGATAGAAGTTAGAGTTCTGAGGCTACCCACTACGCATTCTATTTCTTCCTAAAACTTATAGTCTATGTGGAGTTATCTAACTCAAGTCCGTAATACAGTGCATTTCGCCTATAAAAATTCTGGTAAATACAATGTAGGTACCTAATTTCCGTTTATGGGAGCATAGCACTGCTATTTAAAAAATTGTAGAACAATTTACGTAATACATTCATCTTTATTTTTGCACTGAATACCTTTGCTGAATTTTTAAGCTATTGACTTCTATGGTAAATATATGCAAGGAGTATGTATAGCATCGACCCCGAGGATTCCTTATACACAGAATGCACTGTAAGCTATCTCTGATCTGATGACGACTGCTGTGTCCGTCGCCTTGTTGTTGTTGGTCCACTCTCTCTGTTTGCTGTTGCTACAAGAATATTTACGGGGGAGCGAGTTTCCCCGTCCCAACTCATTACACAATATCTACTGTGTGTGTACTGTGTACGTATATCTGTACATTCGTAGTTCACTGTATGTAAATATATAATGCATTAGACTGAGACCTGAACTGAATAATCCTGAAGATCACAGGTAAATAGAACTTTACACAATAAACGCAAACTATCGTCATGCATCGTCACTTCTATTCATCTGTGTCGCGTCGCTTTTATCTCCATCAACATAATATCATCTCATTACAATATGATATAACAACACATTAAGTATAACAATGTAACCAAATAATAGTATATGTCGAAGACCGGTAGTCCACTCTGGTATGAGACAACGATGATAATCACAATATCACAATCCATTACACACACTAAAATAGCTTATATTTACTATTATTGTCACCATAAAAAACTTCTTTGTCACTTTATTTATCTACCATGAAAATGCTAATCGTTTACAAAAAATCTTACTTTGCGATGAATTTTTGTAAAAATGTCAATAATAAAACAGAAAAATGATGCATACAAAAGTTATTTATGTACACACTATTTAAATGATTATTCAGATAAGTAGTACAATACATTAATAGGAAATGCAAACTATCATACATAATTAACAAATTAATTAAAAGGTGAAGTTAGAAAATAAGTTTGGTTGTTTACAGCAGCTTATTTTACTAAAATTCATGGCAAAGTAAGTTTTTCGTGGTGACGCTAACGGTAAGACGAATTTTCTGTCTTCCACACCTTCAATGAGGCATTTATGAAATGCCATCCCGCATTTTGCTTCTCAAAATCACTTTCTCACTCACATTTAATAATTTAGCATATAAACAGTCATAATCCTCACATGATTTCCGAAGCCTAGGAGATGAATGAAAGCAACTTTATTTGAAGACAACGAAAAGAACTACAGAAAGACAGAGATACCTACACAGGGATACAGAACAGCCCGAATCCAGTTATTCCGGTTATTTCTTGGTGCAACCAACCAAACGAACTGCGAATCTCAACTTGATAAATTATAATAGAAAGTACCAAGTAGATATTTAATAGATTTTGGTACAAGCTGTATGCATTGAGTATTTTAATTATAAGTTACTGATCAATTCTGCATCATATCATAATATATAGAGTAGATGAAGACAAGGATATAAATTATTAATTAAACAAAAGGGATTGACAGATAAAAAAGAATGCACCAGAAATTAATATCACTTTTACTTTACATATCTCACTTTTCCATTCTACACTATTAGTACTATTTACCATGCACACTAAGTATGTAGGCAGGTATAAGTTAATGGAATAAGATAATTCAACTATACTGAAGCTTTGTCACAATATTCTTTCAATCTATCTAATCTACCTAATTGAATTTTGTTTTGAATCTCACATATAATTTACGCTTGCTGTTTTTGTTGTCCTGTCATGAAATATTGTGACATGATATGATTTGATTAAATAGGTTTGTGACAATTACTAGGGGACGGATGTGGATGGACAAAATCAGATCGTAGATATAACTTAGATCGCCAGATTTGTGTTTGATGTATACGTACATGTACGTATAAAATGCAATTCACATGAATTACAAAAGTACGTACAGTTACAAGACATATTTATATTATTTATTAAATATATTTTATGTTGCATCATTTATTATTATGTATAATTCAGTGCAGTAGGTAAATACAATGCAAAAATGAGAAGTGAGACTGCATGTATATAGCATAGCAATACGGAAATTATAAATGAAGAATTCTCATTGACACATCAACATACAGGTTTAATAGATTCACCGTTTACTTACTTGAGCACTGGAACCTACCGAGAATCAATGCAAAATACTGGGTAACGCGACAATTCCCCTAGGCGACAATTCCCCTAGCGCGACAATTCCCCTAGCCGACAATTCCCCTAGCGAC
>JAQFYC010005779.1:0-13599 GCA_034694165.1 Tomocerus mixtus | reverse complement strand
TTGCTGTTTTGAATTGTGACTTTTCGTGTGTGATGGTTGACTGACTGCTGCTGTCTTGGTATTGTGTTGTGTTGTGAGTGTAGAAATTGGAAAAACAGGGCAATAGTTGCGGCTTTGAGAAATCCTGGTGATGGATGTTTTAATTCAGAATCAGAATGCTAAGGCAAAATAGTATGGCATACTGGCATTCTAAGTACGATGAAGGATTAAAGTAGTAATTTTGGTTGGAGTATAGATCCGTGGCCTTCATGATAAAAACTTAGAAAATTTCCGATTGTTGACACCGGTGTCAACATTTTTGGTGTCAACATTTTCGGTGTCAACAGTCGGAAAATTTCTAAGTTGACACCAAAAATGTTGACACCGGTGTTACCATTTTTGATGTCAACTCTGTCAACTTAGAAATTTTCCGATTGTTGACACCGGTGTCAACAACTTCGGTGTCAACAGTCGGAAATTTTCTAAGTTTTTAGCATGCAGGCCACGGATTTATACTCCAACCCTTTTACTCTCTTACCAGTCAATTATCAATTATGGGAGCAAGTCTAAGCCGCAATGTCCGCAACAACCGCCTCAGAGAAGGGGAAAATAGAAGTTCAAATGCACAAAGATGTCCTCCTCCAAGGCCAGACCCAGGGCCAGAGTATGTTTTATAATTTACCATTTACTAAATTACGTTTAGTTTCTTTATAATTATAATATAGATTGCTGTCTCTTCTTCCTATATCCTTATATACACCATCTATAGATTCATAAATATAAATATGTCATATTATATCCTGCTTTAGATTTAAACCAATAAGTTTGGTAAATACAAGTCGCTGCACGTCTATAATATCAATATCGGAAAGCCATCGCATCAAGGGAAATGAATATTATGCAAAATTCGTCAACTCAACCAACTTCCAAGACCAGGCCAAGTATCTCCGAGCCGCAATTCCATTTTATCAAATTGCCTTTGACAACGCTATATCTTCAAAAGATTCCAGCAGTGCAGTGCGGCGAAAAATTGTGGAACTGCGGCAATGAAATTGGCTGGTGTTCTATGCGAGATTAGAGGGAACCCAAAAGAGATTGCTACACAATATAAAGATGCTGTCAAATTTTTGAGTCAAGCCGTTAAATCGCGAAAGACTTGTCACTGTGAATGTAGCGATAAGACATGGATTACAAATATCACCGACACGTACTCAAAATGTGTCCAGTTTTCCCTACAGCACGCAAAGAATAAATTGTCTAAAGTCGAAAGGGCTGGAGCAGTAGAACAGCTCATCCAAGTAATGTCTGAGGATTCTTATAAAGCAAAATGTTACTGGGAAATTGCTAATTTGACATTTCAGGAAGGGGTTGTCGCTCTTGCAACGAAAAATTTCAAAGTTGCCTTAAATGCTTTTCATGATTGCCATCGTCCCACTGTGGAGTGCAAACGCTTTTTAAAATCAGCAAAGAGGGAAGATAAACCTTATTTAACAAGCGAACTTTCTGTCATAGAAGAGGATCTTAATTTTCATATGGCAACTGCCGTATCTCTCCAGGCTATTCAAATTGGTAAATTTTAAAAACGAATCCCTAACGTAACTAGATAATGGCTAATGACTTAATGACTATGTACAATAATGGATAGAAAGCTTATTCAAAAAGTTGCATTCTCCTGTGTATGGATATTATAATAATGAGTAATTGAATAATGCATTTCAACAGGCGATGATTTATTGAAATCTGCTAAGAAAGAATGTGAAAATTTGAGTGTGGCTTTGGTGTACGAAGTAGTGGACTGGTACAGGAAGGCCGTTATTGGGGCACGAGAAATCGAGGTAACACTCTTTTAATGCGAATAAGCTAGAGTGGAACTTTTCTTTGCAATATAGATAATAATCCGTTTTTAAATAAATCTTTAAACAAATTACGGCATTGAAAAACTGTATTTGCGTAGGTTGAAGTGGAGGCAATTGCCTTGAGTCGGCTTGGCTGTCTTTACGATACAGTGCTGAAAATAAAGTACAAGGCAAAGGAACATTTTTTAAGATGTATGCAATTAGCAATATCCCTTTTTCCTAGAGACACAAAATCTGAAGGTATAATTCTTTAAAATCCATTAATATTAATAATTTACCATATCTTAAAAGTGACTTTTACTCTGCGACTCACACAAAATTACAAAAATTACATCTTAATGCTTCATATTTATGTTCACAGTGTGGTTTATGAAATGCATGGATGCTCTGAAACGTTACCAAGATGAGGCTGTTAAAACTGACGATGCGGCTCAGCAAGCTGTGAACAAGAAGTATTTGGATGAATTGACTGGAGAGTTGAATAAAATCAGACAAGCAAATGCCAGCGGGGGACCTTTAGCACTAGTGCGATTTGTGTACAAAACCTTTCCCCCTAAGGATCCCAAACACAAAATATCTGAAGACGAGCTAAACACTGATCGGGTCAAGAAAATTTTACTCAAAGCCATCCTTCACTACCATCCTGACAAGCAAGATGTCGAAGCCCATGGAAAGAAGTGGCAAGTCTTATGTGGAGAAATTACAAAGGCTTTGACAGGAAGATACGAAAATATTAAGTTTGACCCTAATGAAGTATAACTGTTTAGGAATTTTTATTTTTGCTGCCCAACTTAATTAATTTCTATTACATATTGCTAGGTCAATCTATATTAGGTCTGTTATTAATGAGGAAGCCAAAGTTTCATTTCATTTTAGATTTTTAAACTAATTATGAATATAACCAAGCAGCAGTTAAAATAGAGTCTTCTTTCGAGTTACTTAAGTGTTAGTTAATAGCCCATTCAAACATTGTGCAATAATTATTATAGCTGCTGGACGCATTCGGGATTTTGTTCTTATAATTGACTTTTTACTATAACAATTTGCAATATGTGTGTGTTATTGTTGGTAATAAAGGGAAAGCTGGTGCAGTGCAAATGAGTAATAATGGCAAAACTATTTGTAAAAGCTGCATGTTGTAATTAGAAGGTATCAGACTGCCATTTGACATTATGATATAAATAACGAGCCTTAATGGATGATCTTGATTTGATGTATCTTTTAGATATATAATTAGAATGCATTTCCTTAAAAAGAATAACATTATCAAAGGGACCAACTGTCCAAATTAGTTTTAATTTGCAATTAATATGTAAAGGGTATATATTCATGATACGGTAAAATGGCACACACAGCACACTTATGGCATAGGTATAGATTATAGATAGTTTTATAATCAAACAATGTGTATTTATTTATATCACTAAAATAATTGCCGGCAATTTTCTAATAAGTAAGCTTGAATGACGAACTAAAGTTCAACTAAAAAGCATCATATCAGGTACATCTATCGTTGCACTAGCATTGTAAGCTGAAAGCAGTAATTCAAAAAAAATCTATTATTTATTATCTTTGAAAAATTCAAAGCTCAGGCCATGTTATTCAAAAAGCCTAACAACTCCACTTACCAGGGTCTGAAAAACGAACGTAAAGATTAAATGGTACTAAAACCATCCGTTCGCTATTATTAATGTTTCAACTACCTTAATTATTAGACAATCCATCTTTGAAATAACTTTTATGCGAAACATCAAATGGATTCATAATATAAAAAAGATTTTTGAAGTATTACCAAAAATAATTAAGTAGTCAGTTAGTAATGTAAAAGGCATTTTAATACATTTGGGTGCATAGTTTATCATCGCTTATGTATATAATACACACATACATTCTTAAATGTGTCCGGTGTTTGCCTATTCAGCATTACCATCTTTAGCAAAAGTTATGCGTTATTAGTTGTTTGAGTTCTTTATAAATGCTTTCTTGTCCTTTTTGATTTGCATTTTATATTTATATCAATATCTATAGGGTGGGGGGAACGTGTGCCCATTGCCCATGTCATGTCTGTGAACTGTGAAGCATAATGGCATTAAAGCAACCGCAACCTGTTCTATTCTGCTGCTTGAGCTTGCATCCGTGATAAAAAGTCTCCGGTAGCCTGCTATTCTTATTACAATTAATTCTTATTACACTGCAATGTTGTGGCTTCTTGGTTTGAATTTTAAATAAGCACCTATGTCCAGTTGTTTGATTAGGGATAGTAATAATATAATTACTAATTACCAATATCGGTATTCGGTATAATTCGGAGCTACCGAAGAAGGATATAATTTTTGTAGGTATGCTACATAGCTATAGGTAGTACTAGTTAGTACTATGATCTATGATGTAAATGTAATGTAGCCAATAGCCAACAACAGCGCAGTTTCCGATTATTCACCTATCGCGCAAACAGGGTAAACAAAGAAAGTTATTAATTTGTGATTTTGGGTAACAAAGGAAGTGAATGGATCGAGCAGAGACATCACACCAGCTACAGATCGCACACGTCACACGATACGACTCCGACTGACGACCAACGAAATGACGCGACGTGGCCAAACAGGAACAAACTAAATTACAATTGTAGTCATTTCTTTTGGACTCTTCGTTGTCTTGTGGTTAGTACCTATTAATCCGATCGGAGGATTGGAAAGACTAGTTAATGGTTAAAGATTTGGCAACAAAATATTCCGATCGTCAATATTAATTATTAATTACTTACTTTTTGACTTTATTTTGTTCACAGAATTACAGAATGTCGAAAATGTTGCCTGCTGCAAGTAACTGTCTCCTTTGTAATCGGATTTGTTATACAATTTCCGCAAATACACGTTCAGCTGCCAAAGGGCTGGAGCGTAAATCTCTTTTGAACGCACAAATTGGAGTAATATTTCTTTTACGAAAACTTTTGGAAGTCCCCAAATCGTTTTGTGAAGGCCTATTGCTGGAAACGGGAAATCCCGATGGCTGGATTTCAAAATGTACTGAGTGTACAGCCTTGGTAGACACAGTTCATAACACTTTTAAGAAAATAACTAAGCATCAAAACAAGTTTGATGATTTGAAGACCGAAATATACCAAACATTGGCAAATTCAAAACGAACCAAATGTCAAAATCCTGGAACCCAGAGGAAAACAGATGAAATTCGAAATTTCCTGTTCGATAGTAAGATACATTTTAATCTATATTAACAATATATTGCTTTTTAAGAGGTTCTAGTTTGCTTAACCCTGTTGCTGGCATTGCTGGCAATGTAAAATATTAATTTATGTAATATACAATAATTAATATGTTGTACATATATTTGTAATCTATAATTGATTACTTCGTTGTTGTATTTATCCAGATTTAGGTCAAAATTCCTATTTTGTTCAAGATAATTCTGATGTGGTAATGGAAGTTGACCCAACAGATGAAATAGATGACGCAACTGACTGGATGCCTGTGACAGTTGAAGACGAGAGTGAACAACCGTTTTTCAAGACACTTGTTGAACGCTGCAATTCTATTTCTACTCCATCATCTGCACAAAAGGCAACGATGTTCCCTGAAAACAATTGTCTCCTTTGCTATCGGAATACACTTTCAGCTAACAGTGGACCAGAGCGCAAATCTCTTCCGGACGATCATGTTCCTGCAATATTTGTTTTAAGAAAATTATTGAAGATCCCGAAATCGTTTTGCGAAAAGCTTTTGCTGGAAATGGGAAATCCTGATGGATGGATTACAAACTGTAAGCAGTGTACAAATTTAGTAGCCAAAGCTCATACTAGTTTTAAAAAAATTACCAATCTGCAGAACAAGTTTGAGGAATTGAGGAATAACATTTACCAAACAATGGCAAAGTCAAGAGCAGCCAAATATCAAAACACTGGTAACCAAAGAAAAAATAATGAAATTCGATCTATAGTATTCGTATCGGAAAACCATCGCATCAATGGAAATGAATATTATGCAAAATTCGTCAACTCGACAAACTTCCAAGAACAGATCAAATATCTACGAGCCGCGATTCCGTTTTACCACAAGGCTTTTGACACTGCGGTATCTTCAAAGGATTCCAGCAGTGCGGCGAAAAATTCCGGAACTGTGGCAATGAAATTAGCTGCAGTTTTGACGGAAATTAGAGGGACGCCCGATGAGATTACAGCTCAGTATCAGGAAGCTGTCAAATTTTTGAGTCGAGCCACTACGCTTCGAAAGAGTTGCAACTGTGATTGTGAAAATAAAACCTGGATCAAGAATATTACTGAAACTTACGCCAAATGCGTACAATTTTCCCTACAACACATTAAGAATAAATTGCCTAAAGTCGAAAGGGCTGGGTCATTTGAACAACTCATTCAAGTAATGTCCGAAGATTCCTACAAAGCAAAATTTTACTGGGAAATTGCTAATTTGACATTCCAGGATGGGGTTGTTGCTCTTGCAACGAAGAATTTTAAAGCTGCCTTAAATGTTTTCCAAGACTGCCAGCGTCCTATTCTTGAATGGAAACGCTTTTTATATTCGGCAAGGATTGAAGATATATCTTATTTAAGGAAAGAACTTTCGGTCATAGAAGATGATATTAATTTTCATATGGCAACTGCCGTATCCCTCCAGGCAATTCAAATAGGTAAAATTTTAAGCTGATTGATGTCCCATGTTATCATGTCAAAATGCCGACCAATTATTTATACTGTTTGTTAAAATTTTACTGCTGTTAATTACATATCGGCGTTAATTTTGCTTTTACATTTTTATAGGTGATGATTTATTGAAAGTTGCTACTGAAGAGAGTGATAAATTGAGCATGAATTTGGTGTACGACGTAGTGGACTGGTACAGAAAGGCTGTAATTGGGGCACGAGAAATCGAGGTAAAATTCTTTTAATGCGAATAGGGTAGTGGGGGACTTTTCTTTGCAATATAAATAGTAATCCATTCTAAAATAATCTTTAAACAAATTACTAAATTACTGCACTGAAAAACTGTATTTGCGTAGGTTGAGGTCGAGGCAATTGTCTTGAGCCGGCTTGGTTGTCTGTATGACTCTGTGCTAAAGATGAAGTACAAAGCGAAGGAGTACTTTCTGAGATGCATGCAATTAGGAGTATCCCTTTTCCCTAAAAATACAAAAACTGAAGGTAAATAAGACCAATTATATCACAGAAAATTATTTTTTTGTATTAATTTTTCATAATAATTATGTTAAGACGCTTTTTAATAAACATTTTATTTGCATGCGAACTTAGAATTATATACGTAATACTGCTCTGGAAATAATATCAAATAATTAATACCATTGTCATCAAAATGTTTAATATTCTTGCAGTGTGGTTTATTAAATGCATGGCTGCTTTGAAACGCTACCAAGACGAGGCTGTTAAAACCGACGATGCGGCTCTGCAAGCTGAAAAACAAAAATATTTGAATGAACTAACTAAAGAGTTACGTCAACTCAGAGAAGCAAATGACAACGGGGAACCGTCGTTAGATTTAGTTCAATTTGTATACAAAACATTTCCACCGAAAGATCCTAAACACAAAATATTTGTATCTGACGAAGGTTCAGAGAGTCCGGATCAGGTAAAGAAAATTTTACTCAAAGCCATTCTTCACTACCATCCCGACAAGCAAGATGTCGAAGCCCATGGAAAGAAATGGCAAATCTTATGTGGAGAAATTACAAAGATTTTGACTGGAAGATACGAATGTTTTAAGATTTAGTGAATATGAATGTTCGAGAATGGGTATTTTATTTTGTTTGCTATCCCATTTAACTAAATACTATAAAATATTGGTGCGTCATTATCTTTTAGGAAGATATAGGAATGATTTTATGTTACATGATGTAAATGTATACTGATTTGAATTGATTTAAACTTTACCCCTATAATATAAATGTTGTGCTATTTATATTTTTGTTACCCAACTTAATTAAATACTATAAAATGTAACTACATCAATATCCTTTAGTTATGTAGTAATGTTTTAAACTTGGCCCTAATGTATAAAATATGACTTGACTTGACTATTCGTATATTTTTCATACAACCTAATTAAATAGTGTAAAAGATCTCTGTGTGCTGTGTCAATACCCAAAAACTGCTTTCTGTTGAATGCTAGAAATAGGGAATAATAAACCTCTGTACAAGATGTTTGATATTGCTTGTTTGTGCATCTATTACGTATGCAAATGTAATATTATGTTTGTGGTTTTGTTGGTATAATAAAATGATAGTGGTCATCAAACCTTTTTAGTTCTTTCTAAAGGCCGTGTTCCATAATTGGGGATGTGACATTTTTTTACACCACCGCGTTTATGGGAATTGACAGTTTTGCGTATTAAAGTAAACTAACCTCATCAAAAAACAATCAAAATGTCACTGTTTGCTTTTAAAAAAGGAACTATCCTTAGTATCCTCCAAAGGTGTCGATGAGTGCGCGGAAAAGGGGTATTGTATCAGAATTACAGTATGATAAGTATTAGTGGAAATCCCACCCATTTTACGAACGGGAGTACCCTTATAGGGGGTTTTTGTTGATGCAGATCTATTTACTACTTAAATGTTTGTAATTGGCCATTAAAAATATCAAATCTCGATGTTACCATTTGAAATGAATCATTTAATTTGCTTTACATCCATTTCATGCATACATTAGACATCAGTACACAAATATCAATCCTCCCTCATGGAATCAATAACAATACAAGCGTATATTTTCATATATTTAGTTTATGAGAATAAAAATGTGTAAATAAACGTAGGATCTCCTCCACTTTAAAGGAGCTATAATTACTAACAATAAATAAAGGTCACATTTAGGGTGCCCATTCTGCCCATGCATAACATATATCCACCTATATTATCTATGAGTGCCTATGTCAGCTTGTCAGCTATGACATGATGATCCCTTGCCAATGGGAAAAGACTAAAGTGCGCCAGGTACCGTATAATGCTCAAAATAATGTAATTAAAGTGAGGGAATATTGTATGCATAACTCCAACAGATGTGATACTGAACCCGATTTACCGATACTATATAATCTGTAAACAAGTCTTCACAAATTCACAACACATGTCACAGCAAATTATTCAGTAGTCAAATACAAGCACAGTAGTAATTAACGGAGGTATGTCTTATTACTTACTTAAATCTATTAATTTCTTATAACATAATTGTATCGTACTTCATCTAAAAATCAACGTTTTGTATCCCCTTGCCCCTTATGATGTATGACCTGGTACGAAATGTATATCAATCGAAAGCACTAGTGACTACGTGACTAGTAAATGGCTTTAAAATTACGATTTTTTTCTACGCTTTATGGTACGTTTTCATGAGTAATCAATGGGATTCGAAAAATCCGAAAATCGGAATTTTGTATTACTCGTGAACGAGACACCGTAAGAAAGGGGTTGTTATTTTAAAGCCCCCAAACTTGTTTATTCGGAGTTTGGGGCTTGGACGGATATGGAGTGAATCAGTCATCAGTGGATTCGATTTGATTGTCGGATAATAATAATATTATAGCGAAACTGTTGTGTTAACTAGCTAAAATACGGTAAATAAAATAGTAAGAGAGACAAAAGACAAACGAGATGGATAGAAGAAAGTGTTTATCCCCAACCAACCCCAAGTATGGGGGAGGCAGGACAGTGGACAGCATAAATATTTTTATTCTTATCACAAATAAATAAATATGTAATAGAGGGTTGCATTATGTTTTTAGCAGAACTGATTGAAGTTACCTTTCCAGTCAAACTCATTTCATCGAGCATGGATTTCTCAGAAAGAAGCCCCCACAACAGACGTCCAGTAAAAGACGATGTAACAGCATGGGATTTGTACATTAAAAGCCAAACACCAGAATACTCTCCGATAATCACATTTTCAGAGACATTGGACAATATGTTAAAAGGTGGCACTCCAATTGGAATGACCACTGAAATCTTCGGTGGGAAGGGTGTAGGCAAAACAACATTTTGTTATCAGTTATGCATTGATGTGCAAATAAGCAGTGATATCGGCGGATGTGAGTCAGAATCCATATTTATTGATACTGAACAAAGTTTTATTGCCAGCAGAGTAAAGACAATGGCGGAAGAGTGTGTCGCGCATTGCAAGAATATATCACCCAATTGTTCTATGAACATCGATTCACTAATGAATGGGATTCATCTACTAAAGTGCTCCGAAGTAGGTTTTCTTCTAAAAGTTTTGAAAAGCGTTCCTAGCTATATCAAGAAAAATCCAAAAATCAAGCTCATTGTGATTGATAGCTTGGCTAGTTTGTTTTACACAAAAGAACAAGACTTTCAAAATAGAACAAAATTACTATACACCTTAGCAAAAGAATTTAACCTCCTTGCTTATAAATTCGGTATTGCTATTGTAGTAACAAATTCAATGACTACAAGATTTAGTGAAGGAGGGCAAGAATACTTCATTCCATTTTTGGGAGAATCTTGGGGTTATATACCCCACCAAAGAATTCAGCTCTCTTGGAACGCTAAAGCCAGGGTTGCTACCCTTATAAAATCTTCTACAGCCGATGTAGGTAGTGCCCCTTTTAGGGTAACTCATCAAGGCATTCGAGATTAACATTTCAGTACTTAGCTTGCTTCTTTCTCCCTAATTAATTATGAGCCTTTTCCTTTGAAACTGTTTTTGTGAGAGTAGTTGTGCTTGCCATTTACAGAATTATTTAAACTACATGTTACGCTAATTAATTTATCTTGCTAATTAAATAACTACTATATTTTTGTATACCAACAAAGCAAAGGAATAAAATCATAACTCAACTCAACTTCTCCTTGAACTACTTAACAACAGTGTTTAATCTTTAATGTCCAATTTATTTTATTGCATAACATACATATAGTCAAAATATATTTTGCTGGGACAATGTAAAGAATACAATGTTTATACTATAGCCAAAGAAATAGATGAGTACTTATATGTAGGACTGTAGCAGACTTCTTTACGTTAAGTGTGTTAAGCAGATTCTAAATATGTTGTGAGATCCTAATTAGATAATCGTGCCCCAGGATGATGTTTTTACATTTATAGCTTTGATTTCGTGTTTAGGAATTATGTATAGGTAAATTAAATAGTAATGTATGGGTATTTACAATCTGTATTATACAACATGGACAACATGGAACAAAAAGCTTATTTTCATAGTGACCATTCAATGAATTTTATAATTGTATTAATGATGGTAATTAACAATTTTATACAAAGCATATAATAAATATTCAAATAGTATGCAGATCCATTTGGTTCTTGTTGAAGTAGTTGGTAAGTTAAAGAGAAATCCTTTTAAAAATGCGGATCTGTAACACAATTAAGTACTAATTACTAATACGAATTTATTTTTTCCCCATCGCCGCCGCTGAGAAACTTTTGACGCATACTATGCAGCTTCTTTATCCATTGTTCTTCTCGTTCTTTCTGATTAATTATAAGCTGCAATGTACAGAATCAATGAAATTAGACAAGTTTTTAATAAAAAGTTGTATTTTATACGTATTTGAAAAGCAACATTTCTTTACACTTACGCTAGGATGACATAAAATTTCCTTATCCAGATTGGTTAATTGAACAGGTTTAAGTTCCAATGATGGCAACGGAATATCGTCTAGAGTTATTATTCTTGTTGTTTTAAAAGATTGAGGCGTAAACCCTTCTTCTTCTATACTTTCAATTGCATTCTGACGGGCTAGTTGACCACCTATGTCCAGTTTTTCTGAAAAAGAAAGAAATATGTAAATAAATATTAAATATTTTAATCTGCTTGAGTGTATTATCTGTAGTGTCTGTTGTTTGGAGCACCGAGCACCATTCAAAATTCAAGCAAATTTTTAAATTTTTCTTCAAAATTACAATTATTGATAACCGCCAAAGTGCATATATATGATAATGACTGCGATGAGATAAATAAAATATCTTAGATTTTCTCTTAAGGGAACTACGTTTTTAGTTTATAGACGATTTTTTAAAAAGTGTCACAAATCTAGATAGACAGCATTGTGCTAATTGCATTAAATTCTTGTATTGCCCAAATCCACAATGCCATTAAGTAATAGTTACGTAATAGTAATTTAATAGTTAAACAGAAATTTTTATTCCCGACAGATTATCGGGCAGCGGGATTTAGCTATCCATGGGGAGGAGGAAACTTGCGGAATCGGTTACTTACCGTTCCCAATTTCTGGAAGTTACCTTTATCTAAGCTTTCTACGTCTGTGAAGCTTTCTTCACTAAAGTAAAGATTATTTTTGAACCAAAATAGAGATACGATCTCCATACCTTGTCTATGCTAAATAGCTCGTTGTTTGAATTTTGCTAATACCTATACGCAAATAATTAAATTCTGGAGAACAATGCCCTTAACCCTAACATTTTCAATTAAAGATATAGAAAGACACTATAGTTATTTACAGGTATTTAATTTAATATTTATCTTACCTTCAATTTTAGCTTGCAGTGCGGCTGCAGAAATTGCTCCTTTATTGGAATTGCTTGCTGAACTCGACGATTTAGTATATTTTGAAACAGTTTTAGATTTTTTTCCGCTTTCAGTGGAAGATCCCGATGTTGAACTACTGCTCGAAGAGGAAGAAGAACGAGAATTGTGCTTTCGTTTGCTGCTTTTTCGTGATTTTGACTTGGAATCCTTTCTTTTACTTCTACGATCTCTTTCTCTGCTTCTGCTGTGACTTTTCCTGGAGTACTTATTGTAATAACGGCTACCTCCAGAACTTTTAGACTTTGATGTAGACACCCTACGATAATGGAAGTATATATTGTACATACATAGCCAATTCTTGACATAAAATAAGTTGTTTACGTAATTCAGATATATATATAATAAGCTTCATGTCCTGGCTGTTAGCATTTACTGTCAAAATTACAATTTTAAAATGTTGCACATCGCACATACCTATTTTTTTGACGAGAATGGGATCTACTTCGGGATTTGTCATCAGAACCTTCTTCTGATGACGATCTTCCAGGCGACCGCGACCGCCTTTTATGCTTTTTATGACTTTTGTGCTTATCGGAAACCGGTTTATCCTTCTGTCGACCTCTGTCTCGATCCCGACGACGACTTTTTGAGTTAGTACTTGCCACACGATCACGCTCACGATGGCTGGACGATCTTGGAGAAGTCGAGGAACTGGAATCATCATGACGTCCCATTTTGAATTAATTTTTCACTAGAAAATCAAACAAAGTATTGAATTTATTAGTTGTAGGAATTTGTGAAACTCCGGCTGCCGGCTCGACAAGTAAATAACAAACATGCCGTGACGTCGTGGTCAGCAATCAGCAGTCAACAAACAGTAAAATAGAGCTATTTTTGCTTTAGTTGTTATTGTAAGTGTACCCAGAAATCAGTTTCAGTGGAGTTGAGTCAATTTGGAATTTAATTTGCATCTCAATTTTGAGAATTTAAATATTGAGGACGAAATGTAAGTATTTAGTTTGTTTTGTTACCGAACCGTTGTCATCCACAGTCCACTGTCCGTTCACTGGTAACCTATTCGTTCGTCGTGCTTTCCGGTAGAGTCAACAGTGACGATAACGATTCCCAATTTCCTACTTTGTCAAATAATGAAATAATATCCAGTCAAAACAAAATTCTTTTTAACTCTCTGCTCCACAAAAACGATTTGGAAAAGAGCACTCTATATGTCACATGGCACGTACACTTGCTCACATTA
>JAQFYC010005778.1:0-13600 GCA_034694165.1 Tomocerus mixtus | reverse complement strand
ACGCTGCCATCACGGCCGTGCAGGATATGCCAATACTGGGCCATTACTTTAACATCACGCTCTGTGCTATTTGGGTAAGGACATATTGCGTATATAAATACACGTTTTCTGTAAAAGTAGTGACAAGAGAGAATATATAATGGGAGTGATTGAGTGAAAATGATTACGTGGCAAAAGGAAAATGAACGAATGAAGGGAAAAGAATTGAAAGGAAAGTGAGAAAATGATGATCAAATGTCATGTCAGTGTCATCATGCGAAAGATTAAATAATGAATCAGCTGATTGGGAATTCGAGGTGAATTAAAGACCTTCTGTCTCCTTACAAAAAATTTCTGCATCTATAATCTAAATTTCATTATATTTCTACAATCTATATTTGGATTAAGCCACATTACGTCTACGTATAAACAGTAGTCAATTTTCCTATAGTTAGTGTATTATAGATGTAAGTAAATAATAAATAGATATTTATAAGGAAGTTAATAGTCTTTCCCTTCTATAATATACTAATACCTACTAGGATGATGAAACTTGTAAAGTAGTCTTAATAGGAATAAGATGAAGTGATATTCAATACAGTTACATAATGCACAGAGTATAGAGATAGAATTGCCGAATGATCTTCCTTTTGATATTATGGAGGGGACATTAAATATGTATAAAACAATTCGTTACTTTTCTGCGTTTTATTTTCACGGGTGGATGACATGATGATACTATTTACTATACTTATGGTATATGGGAGGAGAATAAGTACCTACTTAGTATTATATAAGTATATCTCTATGTACTTTAGTTATAAAGATACTTTTACTGACAATGGGAAAATAATTTTCTTCTTTCTCCCAGCCAAGTCAACTGAAGTTGAAATGGGAAAGTTTTCTATTGAATCCCTTTTCCCTTTGCGATTCGTGTGGTCTACTCTTACTCTTATATAATATTATGTGCCTATAAGTACTCCTACATATAAATTATATAAATACATAACACAATACAAAGATAGGGAAGAATAGCGGACGGAAGTAAAAGCGAGAAGACAAAGGGACCGATAAAACTCGTGTCATTTTGATGTGAATGTGACTCAGCTCTTTTCACTCAATACTCTATCTCTATACAGTGGGAAACCCCATACTCATCTCCCTTCTTTATATAACACTATATAGTAGAATTATATTTGTATATATAAGACATACAAACTTTTTGACATCACAGAGAAACTAAAAGTATAGGAAAGTTATTCCTATCGGTACAGATAGGTATTGATAATAGTTATCTCTGGAATTCGTGGTCCAACTCCTCCCGATACGTTATCTGGGGATTTTAAGAGAAAAGCTACACACAAAAGAGTGGATACTCTCTAATTGTATAGATCTTTACTCCTACGCCTTATATATAAGTATAACTATAGAGGACTAGTATTTCTGCGTGGGTATTGACAGTTCCACTAATTATCGGAAGCCGAGGGGCGAGCAAGTGACAGGAATTGCCTCGTCGTGTCGTCTGCCTTACACTCGCACTTTCAGAACAGAAATACAAAGAGGAGAGACCCTTTAGAATGTACAGTGTTACAGCTTGTGGTTTGCTTTACGAGACACAGCAAATTTCAATGTCCTGTCCTGCTCCTGTCTCTGTCAACGTGAAATGTGCTACTAGCTAAACTAATGTACCAATGTCAAGTCAAAGTGTAGGTACATACATTTCAGAGAAAGAAGCCAAATTGTAATTTCTATGCTTAAGAAAAGTCATTCTCACTTACGTAGGTTCATAACTGCAAACAGTAGGAAATATTTTGTAATTATTAAAGATAAACTGATATGTGGGATCATTTCCTCTACAAAGACCTTGCTAATTAGAGTCTCATAACTTTTTGCTTTCTATAGCTGGCATTAGCATCTACTGGACAAAATCCACAATACCCTTTTATATGAAGAGAATTGTTTGATTCATGTGCCAGGTTTTCAATTTTTCTAGGTTATTGCTAATCCTATATTATATTCTGCATAATATTAGAAAATAGCTAGGCTACAGATAATGAATTTTTGTGGGGTACTGTAAGGATTCTATTGAAAACCTTATGCTATGTAAAATCCGAAAATTGAAACTAACAATAAGATTTTTTGTGTTTCAGGTACGTAAATATAATTTGTCCATTTACTTTCTATTCTATCCAATACGGTAAAGTGCATACCTATTTTCATAATTTCGATTATAGTCTTTTCGTCTTTTACAATTGTACTAGAATATTATACAACTTTTCTCGACCTGTATAACTCAATCTATTATATTTATAAATGAAAATATTTATTATTCCAGTCAAGGAAGTTATTAATCCCAAAAAAGTGGCTACATAAAAAGTAAATGTGAAATGAATTATGAATATAAGACGAAAACCCAAATGGAATAGGGGACGATATATTAATTGCTTTGGAGTGAGGAAGTACACAGAAAGTGTGTTAATGAGAAAATGTGTTTGTAGATAAGAAATACTATTTTGTATGAAACTATACTATATAGTAGTGTAGTAGTAGGTTGTAGTAGTTACTCCTGTTCTTTCGTGTGCCACTGCCACATTTTATGAAATATGCACTGTTAGCTTCATAACATTCATAGAGTACGTGCTAAATGGAAGAAAAATTGAAAAAACATAACATATACGGTAACGGTAGGCTGCAGGGAGTGGGAAAAGGAGAAAAGTAAGCAAATTGAGGAAGTGATGAGTATTTTATTGCGGGGAAGAGTAAATGTAAAGTAAACGAGAGTCTGACAACTTTATTTTACTTTGTGTAAATAAAACAGCATCAGAATACACATATCACTCACTATCTATTTGTATGTAGTAAATACTACCTTCTAAGTAGAGTACACTGTACTTTATGTAGTATGTGTAAATGTATAAATTTATGGGAGGAGTGGGTTGGGAATCTTCTTTCTGATCTGTAAGAGTTAAAGTTAGAAAGTTGGGTTTATTCATTCCAGGCCGTAAGGGATTGTGTGTGAGTTGTTTAAGTTGCGGGTGTTCCCTGTCAAAAGACTTTCGTGTTTACAAATGGTAATTGAAATGCTTTCATTTTCTTTCATTTCTATTTATGTATCTGTAACAAACTATATTTATACTTTTCTTATATTTAGCAATTTATGTACATTTATGAATTTATGATACGAATTGGACATTTGAACATATACTCTAACTAACAAAAGCATTATTTATATTTCGATTGTATTTTACGTAGGAAATATTTTCAATATACTCTACTTACTTATGTATAGGTAAGATTGGTGTATGTAAATATAAAGTAACCTTGAAATATTACAGATATTAGTATAGTAGATACATACTATATTGTGTTCTATTCAAATTGAACCCCTTGTTTACAGTTTGAATTTAGAAAGGTAGCTGAGTGAATTCGGTATTTCATTACATTTACATTACTTAATAATACATTTATAAGAAACTTTATATGGAAAGTCAGAAAGTCTGTCTGATCCGAGGTTTGTTAACAAAATACTCCAGAACAGAAAGGGGTTAACATTATAATGAACAAAAACTTTTTAGATATAAAAAGTGAATCATTTATTTCTGTATTAATATACACTAGGTTTATATTACTTATGTATGTACATCTACATAAATATATCACAAAGTTACGTATACGTATAGATAATACTTAAATATAGAATGGGAAATGTATATCCTTGCTCCAAAAGTCTTAATTGCAATGTTGGGGAGCAAAAGTGTGTTTGTTGCATTGGATTTCTTTGAGTAATAAATTGGTCAAACTTTTTACGTCGCGTCAGCTTGAATTATTATTTTTCTGTAAATGTTCCACACGAGAGGATGTCAATAATAGAAGGAATTAGCACCAGAACTGAGAGAGAAGAGAACTGATTGTGTTCTGAGGAAGGAAGGCATGGAACCGTGTATTATAAATAGTGCCCACTTATACTTACTTATACCTACCATTCCTAAATATAATACTTACTTGTAGCAGGAGCAATCTCAACTCTCTAGTAATTTCCATCGGAAACTTTTCTTTACGCTTCCCTTCAGTTCATTCCAGCTCAGATTTACTGTACGGAGAATGAATGTGTCCACCAAAAGGATTACCCACGGACACAGAGCATCAACGAGCGTCCTTTTGTAAATATGTACTTAGTCTTATACCTTCATTCATCACTTTAGCTTTAACTATACGTGTACTGTACCTACGTAAGTATCTGTAGTAGACGATGTAAATGAAATATAGTAATGAGTAGTAAGCCGAAAGGAAATGCAATTCGGATGTGATTTGTAGCACTTTGGCTGACATTTCCATTACAAAACCTAAAGGACATAGAAAATATAGAGAACTCACTCCATCCGTACTACATAGTTACATAGTGTATTAAATTAACGCTTACTCCTTAGGATAAGTAGGTAAATACGTAATGTAACGTTCAGTTATATTATTTACGTTACGTATCTGTCGTTTCATCTACAGTGTACACATAATTTCGGAAATACATTGTACTCCTGTATGGATAAGTACAGTATACATATATTTAATATAAGTCATACTGTAGTCAATATAAATAATAAAAACTAAGCTTATGCTCAAGCAATACTTAATAATCAAGCATGTAATGTAACACATGTCTCGTTACAATTCATATGCTAATTTAGGAATTTATCAATGTGTATCTATTATAATCTATGTCATAAACGAAGATACCCGCCAGGCAGTAGAAACAATGCAGATTTCACTCAATAATCTCGTAATTGCAGCATTTCTTATGTCAGATATATTAAAAAGCAATAATACAAAAAATCTACATTTGATTTTCTATCTAGACGAACCACCTATTCAATGAGACATTAATTTTAACTAAATATTCCCTTCATTTAATATTTTAGGATTTTTAAAGATTTTGCCAATAACATAAAGAATTTTGTTTGCCGTGCTGTTTCTAGTAAATCCTTTTTAGGATACAATACATATTCTGAGTGTTTTAGGTATTTAGAACATTTTTCCGAATTTTTCCGAATTTGGTACCTACTAACTGTGCCCGACAGGACTTCCGGACAAGGACTTATGTAAATACAGTATTTTTAAATGTGACAAGGGAAATCAAATGGGTCATTCATTCAGTACTCATATAAAGAGAATGCATTTAGTTTGTGTTGTGGTTATTGCTGGACTGGACGGAAGGTGCATCTGATTTTGATTTCTCTTGTGCTTATCCTGTCACTCTGGGCGTTGCATTTCTCTTCTTCTCGTTCATTCAGATTTAGTGAATTGTTATGAGCACTTGTACACTGACTGGAATGAAATAGAAGATCTCTGCTGGGGTTCTCCCTCTTTTTCTACTAATAATGTATACACAAATGCAGAAGGGCACAAAAAAGGAGATGAAGGCAAAAGGTCGTGTCATTCGTGTGGTGCAAGTCCATTGTGTTCCCAAATACGCATTTGTAATACAAATTCAAATGTAGCTAATATTAGTTTTCAGTTTATCATAAATGCTGGTTTGGTTTCACGTTAACAACATGGACATTGACATACTGACTTCTATTCTTCTATCTAATAACAGTATTGCTTATCATTATCATGCACCAGGAGGTCGTCATCAAATTGAGTTACATTGTGATAATAATGGCCAAAGGGAAATACTAAGGGAGTGTGCCCTTAGCTTCGCATTGATGCTTACGCCTTTAAGCTTAGCTTTCCTATAAAATAAATATTTGTTAAATTCTTTACTAAACTGCTTACATACTGTAGATATATGAATTGTATGAATTTCAAATGAATATTATAAATGCAAATATTATATAATAATAAAAAACTTAATTCTTTCCGGTTTACCAGCTAAATCTATGGGAGAGGAAATATATCATATTATTTCATAGGTATATAACATTAAGATATTTATTTATAATGTCGGCCCTGTCAAAATTAAAGAATCCTATAGATATAATGAAAGTAGCTAACTTCAAAAATGCCATATTAAACTCAACATGTATATTTAATCTACAGAAATATGATTATTTCACTTGTAGCTGTTAAACACAGTAAAAATAAATATTCTTAATTTTATATTTATAGTAGGCATTTAAATAATCAAAAGTTCTGTCAAAATTAAAGTACGCCCTGTACCTTTTTAAAGATATAACAGTGTAAATAGGAACCTATCTAAATATGCCGATCTGTATTACTTATTCAACTATGTTACGTAAATGCTACAGCTTCTGCTGCTTACTTATACATAATAAAAAGTTCCCACAGTAGAATTTAGTATTTATGTGTTGTTCTTCTCGACTGTTCATTTGCATATCTTTGTAAGGAGCTAATTCATAATAATAATGCAAGTGCAGTAATCAGCAGAGCCTGAAAACTCTCAAAGAATATTCCAATTAGGAATTAGACTCCTTTTCATTAACTAACGCACCTGCATACTTCTGTTCTTTATGCATTACTACTACTACTGTGCTCCTTCTGTCAGTGTCAAGAGTATTATTTACATGCTGATGCTGAAATTGCTTATGTATGTGTGTCACGTCATGAATATTACTATTTTACTACTTGGCTTGAACTCAGTGCAACTAAACACCTTAAAAAGAAAATGAAAGTGTACCATAAAGTAATTAAAGTAAGTTCTTAATGTATTTTTGTAATATATTATTCTGGGCAATTAATATGTAAACTCTAAATACATCTCGACACTCATGCATGTGCTTTGTATGGTAATTTTAGCTGTCCTATGATATTTCTATGTGAGTGTGAATGTGAAGGCCAAGACACCTCCTTCCTCACAATAACAAGCTATATATTTGTATAAGGGATCGGAAATTTGTTCAAAAAGTCTAAATTTTTTATGTATAGTTTTCAGTTTTAAATTTTGAAGCAATCAGCATTTTAACATCAAATTTTTATTTTTATAGCATTTTTCTTTTTTTACATGAAAAAAATTTAATCAAATGTAAAAACAATTATTTCAACTATAAAATTAATTGAAACTAAACTTAAATATTTAAATTAAATGTTTATTCATTAAATCTTTTAATTGAAATGCAATACTGAAGTTTATACAATTCTGAAGAATTTCAATTGTACAATTGTAATTGCTTCTATAAATATATTTTAAAGTGAATGTCCGAGCCCTGATTATTACGAGTTACACGTGTCTTTATAATTACACTGCATTATATTATATTAGCCTGGTTCATACTGCAGTTGTTTCAGTTTCATTCCAGAGTACTGCGGTATGTATCTACGATGAGTGAACGAACGGATTATGTTACATTTATGAATACACGTTCTTGTACATACTTATAAATACTATCTGTATATGAAGTTACAAAGAAAGATATGAGATAGCTATCATCTTTAGTTTAGAATTCTATTCCGAGTACAATATTCTCATACTGTTACATAACATCTCAAGTTATCGGGGTGCTTATACGACGTCAGCGACTGGCTCAAGTACTTTTACAAGAGTTTATTCCACGAAATGAGAGCATCTGCTTAAGCGAAACACTTTCCAACTTCCTTTTCTTATTTTAACAACTAAGCTCTCAAGAATTGTACAGACAATACACTTAAGTGTTCTTTTTATTCCTTATATTTGTGTAGGTGCTTACAGTTCCAGATACAAACGAATCTTTCGATTTCTCGTACTTAAGCATTTCGCATGCATTTTTTAACAAAACCGAAAAATGATGCTAAAAATGGACAAATTTCAAGCAAAACCGATTTTAGCCAATTCCAAGCTTTATTCTTATGAAATGATAAGCAGTAAAATTCTATTATTATGAATTTATGTACTACCATTTACAAGGAAATGTTATGCATATGGAAATGGTGAACAGCAAACCCAAGCAAATTTGTCTAAAATACTATAACAATTTTTCCGAAATTCTAAAAACAAAAATGCTTGTAATTTTATTATTTACAATCCTCGGTGGATATTTGCTGGAAAGTCGAGTTTTTTCTTTAATTTTGGCGAAATTGCCATTTAAAATTGCCTTATATGTATTATGAAGGAAAAATTACCTATTTTAAAAAACTTTTTAGTGAAAATGCTTGGAATTTGTTTTCACAGAAATACGCACCAACGCACATGCACTAATTATTATATAGCTACGCTACAAAATGTATTTAACTTTCTCCGTTTTTAGATCACAAGCTCCCAATGCGCTCATTAATTTAAGTTACTTAACGTACTGTTAGTTTGCTAACTGGAGAAAATGGACAATTGTTTTTAGTTGGCAAGCCAAGCAATTCCCCTTTTCTTTGTATAAATTCGATATTATTTCAAAAAGGGCCAGTTGTTTGACTTTGGTATTGTTAATTTGGCCTTTTTGCTGTCTTGTAATTTTTCTTTCTCTCACGTTATGTATTTTTGTAAGAGGCTGCCGATCTCTCAAGTCAGAAGTGAAATTACTCATCTTAATCCATGAAATAACTCATGTTTATTTTAGAAAGGAAAGAAAATAGAGTAAAACAGTCGAATGTTCTTGAAATGAAAGCGTGGGATGTGGGATTTGAAATATTCCCTTGTATTATTCTTAACTGTTCTTAATTGCCTCCTCATTTGTCCACATCATCTTCATCCTAAAGACTAGAACTAATTTCTAACTTACATAAATGAGTGCATACGGAGATAAACCCTAAAAGCGATTTCTTTTGTGTATTTCGTCCTTAAATATATGAAATTATGTTTTCTATAATATATATATATATATTTCTATTTATATATGAATGCTATCTGTATTATAGGAATATAATTGCTTATATCACATGATAACACATTAAATAAGTAAATGGATTAGGACATGGCAAGCACAGTATACTTAGAAAAGACAAATGTCTTATTACTTTAAAGTTAAGGAAATTAATTACGTCCATTACGTAGAATTCCTAATGAATCCGATGAAATACTGATACATTCTTAAATAGCAAATAGTTTAGCTTGACTTTGACTTTGGCTTTAGTTTTAGTTTAAGCTTATCTTTGGCTTAAGGAGTAAAAGTGGCCAAGAGTTACTGAAGTTGAAATGGGGAGGATGATGAGTGGTTATGTTTCTAAGTGTATAGCGTGCTCTCTCTTTAATGTGATGATAATATTCTGGTCTGTCCTGGAAGTTATGTAGTTTAGTTATTACTGGACTGGAATAGTTTGCCTTTGTCAAATTTTTGCTCATGAAAAATAGTGAAAGGAAAACGAGGGAGTAAATTTAAGGAGTTTAGTTAGTCAAAGTTATCTTTTACACTACAGCAACAGCACTACCAAACCAACTACAGTAAAATATGGTTTTAGTTTTAACTTAGACTGATTTATAGAGTTTAAGGGCAACTGTGTGTAAGATGCAATAGCGCCATGTCCTCGGAATACATAATTTTATAAAGGAATGGGCCATATGGTGTGTTATGGTCTGGTGTGACTTTTACCATTTACTCAAATTATGAGACTCTGAAGCCCTAAGCACTTTTTTGGCTGCTGGACTTGCACTTGGACGGAAGAATCTTGAATTTAGTGTTATTTTAGCTCCAACATAGCAATATGTTCCTCTATTCGTAGACAATTCGTCTAAACGCATTATTTCTCTCCTTAGAAATTATTATGAAAATAGTATTTGGTTCTCGATCTCAGTTTGTTTAAACAAGAAATATTTTTTTAAAAACGTTGTCGTTGATCCCTGCTTAATTTTTAAAATTTTCTCTGAAGAATTGTTTAGTATTCTCATTCTCTTTACAATATATAGTACAAATTAAGTACAGGACGTTTTTTTGTTGTTGCAGAATGATTTTGTAGAAAAATGTATCTCGGGCAATTTATAATTGCAATTTAATCATGTATGTAATTTATTTAAGTATTACTAATATTTTCTGTAAAATAAAAGATAAAATTACAATAATAGTACATAAAAGATTATTAGTTTGTCAGTTAGTATTTAAGTGCAGTGAGCAATGCACAGAATAATATTCGACTTTTTGTTACATTTTCTGTAGTTATTTCTAGCTGAATCTACTTTGCATCTAAGAGACAATGGTTTACATATCTGTACAATAACATATTTATTTATTATGTAACTTTAGTAAATAAATACATGACCCTCACTTCTCGTCAGTTGCGTGGATTTGGTTTGTTGGCTTTGACTTATTGTTAGTCATTTAAGTAACTGTTTACTCAGGAGTGAAGATGTGAACTGACATGACAATTCTATTTAATATGAGGATTGATTAGCCTATTAGACTTTTCTTATATGAATTATGAAGTTTATATACGTATGAGAGTATACGAATGCTTATTTTACGTCCAATAGGGCAATGATGTCATTCAGCATCAATCCCATCACACTACTGTGGATGTGGATTACATTTGCTCTAATTTGTTTTATGGTGAGCTCATTTGGCCTACTACGGCTTTATTTCTGTAATGAAGGGAAAATCATCCCGACCAGCGAAATGAATGTCGCGACGGCTGCCCTTGTCTTGTTACATTGCGCCTATAATCATTAATTCCTGAATTCCCAAGCTAATATGAAGATCCATTTATATACGGAGAAATACAGTACATTCTGTTTACAACGATTCCTGTGAAGGAACATTCATTCCTATAAGAAATATCGTTTTAGAACGTCTTTTTGATTTGCATTTTGCCCATTCTGAGATTGTGTATTTAATATAATTGAATTGAATATTAAATAGGAAAGTGTTTAAGGACTATTAAAAAAGTACCCAAAATTGTGGAACAGTATAATATAGACATCTTTTGTGAACTCTTTTGTTGAATATTTACGTGTTAATTCCTTTTTCTGTTAATGGAAAGACGGAATTCCCCGACATGAGCATAAATGCAGAATGCACTGTACTCCATTATAGATACATTCATTGATAACTAAATGATGTCTTTAGTATACTATAAGCATACGAAACTGTGCTAAAATGCTCAAGGGTACGGTAAAGATGGTGGGAGATGAGCTTAAGCCATTTGATGTGATGTCAGTTAAGCAGAATCCAATCTGTCTTCGTCATTTAAAGAGACCAAAGGCTGATTCTGACTGACCCTAACTTACGAACCAAATACTATAGATCACAAGCTGTATAATAGATGTATTCCTTCGGGTAGCTAATAGTTGGTTATAGAAATCTTTAGTAAGTATATAAAAGTAAACCAAAATTAAGAATAGCTAAGTATAAGAGCCATATTTACCAGTCAAGCCACTGTAAATGTGTTAATGTAAGTTGACCTGGCTGGACATGACATTGCCTTTTCATCTCATCTCCTGCATAAACACAGAAGGGGACGAACTCTCACTTCGACACGATGGCGGCTCTAAAATGTTAAATTGATCTCTTTACAATGCAACTGTTATAGGCAGAAATTGCTCCAGTGCAGAATTCAGTGAATATCTTTTCTTTATTCAAATTATGACTTTAAAAAAATATTAAATTATGTATGCATATAGCGCATCATTTGGATTTGGCATCTGATATAATTATATAAATATAATTTATGAGTTGTGTTATTCATATAACAGTCAGGCATTTTAATTATTCGCAACATTTAACCAAAATTGTATAAAAATATTTTCTTATTTGGGTACTTACTTGCTAATTATTATTGCTATTTCAAATGGGTTCCAAAAATTCAGAAATTACAGGGTTCTTTAAAAATAAAATTGCTCGTCTGTTGATTAAATAATGTTTCCTATTTATAGTAAATCTAGCAAATAGTAAAAATATCTCCCATTATTCCTTAACTACGGAATTTAACATATTTTACTAGAATTTCTTCAAGAAATAATGTTTTACTATGTTCTACTACTACTTAAGTATTCCTATAGTGTATAATAAAACGCCTTACCTAGGACACATATGCACACGCACAAAATGCAGCTTATAGATTTTCTTTCGCATATTTTAACATGCAAGCTAACTATCCCATACCAGGTGCATTACACAGATATGGCTTAATTAATTCAAACAAATTATTCAAATATCTGGACAATATATACATGGATTTACATCTATCATACAAGTTAAGCTTGTAATTTTAATATTTTGCTCTACAAAGACAGTAAACAAACATGCGTGTTATTCTCCCAGTATTGCTTGCGTGACTTTGACCTGTTTATTACTTAAATAAAGATATTTCAGTCTGAATCCATAAAATACTTATACAATACACTCACGACGATCACGATCAGAACAAAATGTGCCGTCCTGTCCCGTTCTACTTATAAGTACAATTAAAACAAAATGAATTTATTACTCACTACATCAATTCCATATAACATAGCGTATACAAACAATAATATTACCACTATAGTCGTATGTAGAAATGCTATTTATTCCTAGACAGACAATATTTACACTAGACTAATTGTCATGTACCTATGTACAATGTACATGTATGTCTGTTGTTTTACATTGCTTTGCATTAGAGCGATTAGATATGGTAATGGTAATAATTTATCGTTATTTCACCTTGTTTGTCGGTTTTATTATTTAATTTTCTTGTACTGTCCTCTTTGCTTTTTTCCGAAGGGAACATTTATCATCATTCTCCTATTTAGAAATGAACAAAGTCAAACAGACCGATTCATTTACATAAATTATATATACAAATAAAGACATGAACTAATCAAGTATTAATGTATAATTGTATTGCTATTTACGTAGTACATTCTATGTATTGTATATAAAGCAAGGAAAGATTTTATAACTTATACATAGATAGGCGAATGGGAATTGTAATTTGTAAATCGTATCATTACTCATATTTTGTTGTTTTTTTAGACTGCATGTTTATTAACGCTGATTGTGATGTGAAATATGGAAATTTATTGCTATGGGATGATGATGATATTATCAAATGAAGGAAATGGAGGGCGAATTATGTAATAAGACATAAGAAATATATTTTAAACAATTAGACCGATTTATATTTTCTATTAACTAGATTTTATTTTATTTAACATATTTATTTAACATTAGGTAGTATTGCTCCTTATTTTAACAGGTTATGTATCTATTCTCAATGTTCTATTATTTATTAAAAAATCTGACTTTAAATGCTGTCTTTTTCGTTAGGTAAATAAATAGTGTGTTAAATCGTGCCAGTCAGTTTATTAGCTCTAAATGAGAATACATTAATCTTTGTGCATTGTATTGCTTGACTTTCAATGTCATGCCGCACACAATATAAATACTTTACAAAATATCTTATAAGAAAGCTAACTGGCTGATTGCAAAATAAATTCATGTCAAATGGTATAAGTTAACACACGAAACAAGACAAGACATAACAACATCACATGTTCAATGTTTAGCGAACAAGTTCAGTTAAATTTTATTTTATGGCAGCTCAATGTCATGTCATGTCAGAATGGAATAAAAAGGATGAACTGAAACTTGGCTGTTGTGTTTTGTGTGTGAGATCATTTTCCCAGGCATGACAGATGGATGTGACAAGGAAAAGGAGTTTTGTCCACTTTTACATACAATACATGAGTAGTACTGGACATGGAGCTTTGAGACCAATGCCACCTTCTTTCACCCCCTACGGATCGGGGGTCGGCCGACCCCCTAGTCGGCCATCATGGTATTACCTGATTGGT
>JAQFYC010005777.1:0-13602 GCA_034694165.1 Tomocerus mixtus | reverse complement strand
TGGAAAAACTTTGAGCCCCAGTTTTAATCTCTGCGGGTAATACCACAATTTGATACAAACATTACATAGGTTGTCAGCCATAAGACACAGATAATTAGCTTAAAGATCTCTATTCAACCACTATCACACAGTACATACAAAATACTCAAATATTATACCCTATAAAAGTATACGTGTAAATATAGGTAAGTTATATGTAAATATAGGTAAGTTATATCACTAACTACTTATTATATAGTCCAAAGACCATGGCACACGAGGAACTTCATTGTCCTTCTGAGCCGAATACGTTTAATATGAATCAATACAAGCGTTTCAGTAACAATCAAATGGCCCTAAGTAGTATAGCCGTATTTCATTGCAATTCTTACTTTTATGGAAATACCAGATTTAGATTGGAAATACCGATACCGGTAATATTTCGTATCAGTATACAATCGATTTTATATAGTTGATATTAAATGATATCTCGAAATTATAAGTAAACTCATTTATAGTATATAGAAAAAAATTCTAAATCAAATCCAGGTAAAAGTTAAAATGTCTGTTTACTAGCCAAATAAAAGAAGACTTAAAACTTTACTACAAAATTAAAAGATAATCGCAATTGTTTGTCATTTTGCTAAAGTACCTAGGTACTATAGGTACCTACCTATATTTATGTAGACATGCTATGTCCTTTGACCAAAAACTGTATGCATTATAAGTAATAAAGGGTCTCGAGATCATAATCCACATTGGGTATGTGGTTAGGAGGGCTGTAGTATATTATATGAGTAGCTAATATAATGGTAATAGATAGTTAAAGGTAAAGGGTAGCACAAATTGTAAATGTGTAAACACATGACACATGATGAATTGTTTCTTTCAGATAGTCTCGACAGAACAAGCAGTCACCGAGAAACCAAAGCAAGAGAATCTCGAAACTAAGCCATTGACTTAAGTTGAAGTTGACATTTGACACCAACACACAAGTACAGCCACAGAAAGTCAAGAAACTACTTACTACAAAAGTGAAGGAAGAAGCAAGGGACGGGAAGGCAACTATATATAGAAATAAAAGCTCATACATAAATTGAAGGAGGGAAGTAAGTGGAGCTGGAGAAGGAAAGTAAGCCAAGCCTGGCTTCATAGAAAACAAATAAATCATCCAACTTTTAGTGCAGAATACTTGATAGTAAAGCTGGAGGCGAAAGTTAGTAGATTCAACGTTACGGCAGAGTGCTATTGGTTGGCTGTCCTTGTCGTTGTGTCGTGTCATCATAAATCAAAATAGATCCTGGAGTAATGATTGGATGCTTACACCATACTCTCGTTTCAGCTTAACACTTCTTCCTACCTTTGTGCTAAATAAACAAAGTAGATCCGATCCACATCCACATCCAACTCATGTAAATGCTAAACTCAAGTTCTTCTAGGAGACATCAATTCCAGACTACTAGTATCCAGAATATTAAACGAGAATCAAAACAGTTATCCTAATTTTTTCGACACCAAATTACTGAGATAGGAAATTTTAAATCGCTTTGGCGAAAGAAAAAGGAACTTCATTCCCCGATCCTGAAACACAAAACACAACTTGATTAAAGGGCTATAAATATAACATGATCTGGTTCTACAAAATAGTGATATAAAAATCTCTCGTTTGTGACGCTTGTTTACTGAATGCCAATACCCTCCAGGCAAAAACGAATGGCAAAATGAACGTAGACTCATTTCCCTATTATTAAGGAAGCAATTCCAGTTCCAGGGAAACTTGGATTACATTACTTTACCTACTCTTATCGCAAACTGAATGATTTGATTGAGATTTTTTGTTAGTGGGCTACTATTTGAGTTGCCAATATTGTTGCCAGAAGCTACCATTGACACGTTTTGTGTACCTACAGTGTAGTTAGCTGAAGAAAATTAGCTGGCTGTACAATATACTATTCTCTGCTTAGAAAAGTTAGAGTCCGCAAAAGAGCAAGTCCGAAACAAAACATCGTGCAAGATAATCTCTCCCGGCCTGTCCTACACTACAATACGGAACAGAAGTCGATGTTGTGGAAAGCTTGACTTAATTCTACCAGCAGAACAACTCCCAAAGCACAAAACAGAAGAACTGCAAAAGTCACAGAATAGAACTGGAAGAAGAGCTTAAGTTTCACCGGCTTAGTTACTTACTTAGCTGTGTACAAAATAAAACCCAGGATTTTCTACAGCTCTCCAGTGTCGCTGTCAGATATAGGATATAAAATACAGGGCAATGCAGAACACGTTCCCGAGATTAGACTTTATGTGAAATCCGAGCACTCACTCAGGATACACTGTTTTTATAGGAAAACGTGTCGTGTGCAGTGCAGTGTATGTACTATATACAGATATTTATCTAAGGATTTCCCTTTGAATACATATACACACAGATATAAGTACCTAAAGAAAGTTAAGTGAATAAATTACAGATAAAGAAACGTTACCCAACTCAGCCTCCTTTACATAGGTAGTTACTTCCTACTTCTCTGGAATACTGATATGAGCTCGTCATATGCATAACAACGGTGTGATTTACCTTACCTTGAGGAAGGTTGGAGCTGGAAGTTAAAGGCAGAGTGAGATATATTTATATTCGCACTTCGCCTAAGTAAATCCCTTCCAGGAAAAGTCAGTGAAATCAAATAAGTTTGTTGATAAACTTTTCCAGTGAAGATTCTCTTCCAGTTTGTGTTGGTTCGTTGCAAGTAATCCATAACTCCGTAATACAGCTTCTGCTGCTGAACAAATGCGATTGAGAGATTCTCCATTTCACTTCTTCCGCATAAAGGAAACACAACTTTTAAGTCCGCCAGTAATATGGGATGAGCTTATTGCAGGCGTGATTTTCTGCTAAAAATGGATAAAAAATACTTGAAATTACTAGTGTGAGAATCAAAAAGTGAAAATGCGTAATTAAATAAAATATGATACTCTAAATAGATAATTGTAAATCAGAAAGAAGCAGACTAGATGAGAGAAAATACAAATTGGAGAAAGGAAGCTCGCATAAGTAGTAAAAAGAGAAATTTTGATTTTCCTTGTGAAAACTCGAAATTGAGGGAATTTCAAAAATGGAAAATTAGATAGTTACTGCAAACTGCACAAATGTTTACTGATGAGCTGATGACTGAACTGAAAATTGGTGACTAATCCCCGAAATCGAAATGCTTCTTTGTTCGACAGTGAAACGTAGCAGTGCGATGCTACATCTCATTAGTATGAGGAGCATTGTGGAATTCATAGCAATATTCCTTTGCTGGCTCCCACCTCAAGTGTTATTATCGACACTGACGGGAAGCGGGAGCAGCGGAGGCACAAGTTCTAGTGGTAGCAATAGACAATGGAGTTCCCGGGTAGTGACAACGAAATTCGGACAAACACGAGGATTTTTATTCCAGGGGGGACGAGGCTATGAGGGTGTGGAAGTGTTTCTCGGACTGCCGTATGCATCTGCCCCAGTGGGCTCTTTGAGACTCATGCCCCCTGTAAGTGGCTCACCATGGTCTGGTACGAAGATGAACGAGGAACCTGCTCCAGTTTGCCCTCAAGTCTTTCCCAACATACGCAATGAGACTGAGATTCTGAAAACTATGCCCAGGGGACGACTAGCCCAGCTCAAAAGGCTTTTGCCTCTGCTCAGGAATCAGAGCGAAGACTGCCTCTACTTAAATTTATACGTGCCACTCACGGGTAAGCTACCAAATATCCACTTCTATTCTATTCTATCCACTCTGGATATCCAGAAACTAAACTGGAAATATATATCTCCTCGATTATATAATTCAATGCAATATATGTGCACATTTGTACTTAAATGTAGTTACATTAGGTTATGTAGTTGTAGTATCTGTACCTTTACCTATTTTTACAATATCCAGCCAGGGCTAGAGTTAACTGCCCGGCAGTAGTGCTGGAAACTTGACTACGACCTCTTGTTTTCCTGTGAGAAACCCTTATATATAAATGTAGATAAGTAATTATGTAAGTAAAGTAAATGCATATAAGCATATACTTATAACATAGCTTGTCACGTATGTATTGCGTACATAAGGGGGACTTTTTCCCCAATGTAGCTTCACGGATAGGTTCACTACATCACCCATAAAATTATATATTCCCCATTTTCATTTAGAAGGCCGTATTAATAGCCAGTGGTTAGTACCGTCGATAAAAGAGTGTTTATTATGATGCGGTTCAAAAAGTTAGTAAAGCAACTTTCCCGAATCACTATTGTGTGTATAGCACGCGTACGCTGAATGAATATAAATCAGGCAAAGGCTAAAGTAATGGGGCAGATTGTTAGTTTTTTACTAGACTGTAACAACGTCACTCACGTTCACGTCACGTCACAGCCTAAAACTATTTCGTTTTATGTTCAATTCTCGTAAATATTCACTCTTTGACCTGTTTATGGTAAATGAAAGGAATATTTTGTATTTTGTTTGCTGCTAGGCATTTGATATCAAAAGGTGAATGTAAAATACCTAGGTACCTTTAGGTATAGCATTTTGAAAGATTGACACATATAATAGCAGAAAAATTGCTTTTTTAATTTACAAATGTGCGATGCAAATGGAATGTAGCAAAAGCATACAATTTCTCCAATGTAGCCTAATTCACAGCCCTTTAGCACCCAACATTTATTAACTATTGAGGTACCTAATGTAAGGTATATGTTTCATATGATGTAGGTGCATACGTCTTTGGAACTACTTATGTACTGATAAAGTAGTCTGTTCTTATGCCTATTTTACTACTTAACTTTGAGTACTAATTGTATATGGATGAACAATCAGTGTTTAATATAATTTTACGTATTCCATTTTACCCATGAAACACTACTGTACATAAGGCACAGATACCTTTGCTATTAGTCGCATGTTTTTTCTGGTTTTATTCTCATTCACATTTGTACCCCTTGTAGGGGGCAATTTAAAATTAAATGTTTACAAAAAGAGTCGTAAGATATTGCAAATAATTTTCTATGCACAAAATAAATCAATAATGGAAAAACTATTTTTCTAACTTGCTTGTTTGTTGGCATACATACATTAAGAATTCGCACAGCGTTATGAAGAAAGTTTACAAGGTGAAAGTAATATTATGATATTGGACATTTAGTTAATTATTTGGGACGACAGGGACTTGGATTGGTTTATTATTTAGACTCATCACTGTATTTAAGTAGTGTTTCTTTCAGTTGTGTTTTTGTATTAATTACACGTTCCTATTTATTGCTCCAATTGAATATTTTCTGTGTTATTATTAATAATTCTTTTTCTGTCACTGAGGAGCTTACTATGCATAACAGATATTCTCTCCATTGAATACGTAGTGAAGAACAAGCAAAACAAAGCACTATACAACGGTACAGTATGCATTATTGTTACTTTTCGCTGGCTACGCAACGCAGTTACATACTACTTTTTACAACAAATAACTTAATTATCATGCATGCATTAAAATGACGCACACAACACAACAGTAGAAAGCAATATTTGGCAACCAGGTGCACGAGCGATGTAAATGAACGTTCTATAGAGCGTTGTGTTTGCCAATTTTACATGCAACTAAGCTCATAGTTCATATAATACTTGTACCTAACCTATTTAACTAACCTGCGGAGACATGTGGATTGTGGTTTATCAGAGAATTTATGCTTATTTAGCATTATGTTTCACATTTGCCCTAATTTTATTGTCGTTTTTGTTCTTGTCATCAAAGCCGCGGTTAGGCAACCTCAAATCCTGAAACTTAACACCCTTTCTCTTCCCACATTAACATTCATGGCATCGGCATTCAAAATGCAACGTAACACTATATCACATAAGTACACCTTCACGAGTCCAATCCAGTCTGACGAGGCTCCTATAAATCCGTGCTATAATTATTGTTAGGTAGTGCACATGCTGGGGCATATGGATTTTTCTCAAGAATCCACTTTCACTGGTGAACTTTCTCTTTACTGGCATTTACTTACGCTACAGTTGTGCAACGCAATTAAAAATGCTTTCTTTGTGACCCGTGTAAACTATTCATATTTACATGTGTTTCTATGCTACTGCATATAAATTTTCTTGATGTTTCCATTTTCAACTGTAGCAGACAGCGTGGACTTTCTGTATATAAGTGTAGTGGAAAAGTGCACCAAGTGTAAAGTGTTTTCGAGTGTTAAGCCTGGAATGATTGCAAGTTAGTCCCCCTTCTCAAGTTTATATTATTAATTGCAGGAGAAATCTTTTGTGCTCCCTAAACTTTTCATCATCTTCCCTCCCTTCCCTCACAGACTATGTACAACCAGAAAATGTAATTTAGAATAGTCAAGACATTAAAGAGAAAGTTAATATTACTCTTATTTACGTATACATATAGATTTATTAATGTGTTCCCCTCCTGGAACATAAGTTTCTGCGAGGGTACACACTAACCACTACAAACGTCTTCACTATTTATATAATTACACAGTACATATGCAATACATATTGTATACATATATAGATACAAGAAATTATGAATAGAAAATGCTCTTTCCTGTTACTACTTTCTTATGTATTTGCCTATGTGAGTGCTTCTACTATTCAGCGAAATAAATGAGGGAGCAATACAGAGAAGGCCGTATGTCAATTGAATTTTTGTAATGACACTGTCTCCATATTATGCTACTTTATAGAGATTGGAAACTATCTCAGTAAATACTTAGTTTAATTATCAATTCACAATGTAAATGAATAATACAATTTAATAACACTCGGTGGCTATTGGTGTGGCTTTGCAATCCAAGTTTACAATCACTGGTACCAGTTCAACTTATTTTGGCCCCTCCCTGTACATGGTGGTTAATGCAGTCGCTGCGCTGGGGTACTAAAATTATAAAAGACTAGGCATGTACATGCATACGTGCCTTGCCTTGGTCTTCTGCATGTCGTACACTTGAGGTCAAACTATTTACAGAAAGACAAAGACATGTCTTAGACTTGGCTTTGGTTGCAGCAAAGTTTCAGTTGACACTCTGGAGACTGTCAGCATGTACTATACTATATAAAGTGTACTTAGGCGAATAGGAATTGTTACTTTAGTAGAGCATAGCAACACGTTTTATGTAGCGCCCTTTGTCTTCCTATACTCATTGTAGCCAGTGCATAGTATAACTATACAACGCAGGCTACTATATCTTGGAACAAATTCTGAAGTGAGGTAATTGGCCAATTAATTTGGCGAAATGCTAGTGGCAAAATGAACTGCTGTGGAATTTTGGGTATTTGTCCGCTCTCTCTGTGTGGCTTCTTGTTTAATATGGAAATGCATTAAGTTTACTTTGGAGCTATGCAAACAACCACAGTGGAGTATTCACGGCCTTTGTACCCCTTATGCCTAAATATAAACATATAAATGTCGTTGCATAGGTATCTCCTTGCTTTAGAGTAACTTGACAACGACACACGGCTCAAGTTCCATAACAATTCGCATTGCCACAGTTGAGCCACGCCACAGTACGCCTGCTTCCTAAATTCTCTTAGTATCTCAGAGTAAGTTCACACAAATTCCCACCACCAATTCTAGGTATTCACTTAAGTACATACTACAATAAGTATACTAGTAGCTACACTTCGATATAGGCAATAGGCAGGTAGTTTCGTTTATAATATCATTTTGCATTAATAATTCCTTTAAATGAATGGCAGAACTATTCGTATACCTACTTATGTAATTAGAAAACCCTCAAAGTTGTATGCACGTACATTTAAGTGGGATAGAAATAAATTTACTTTGAATAGTGGCAAACAGTAAAAACAATACATACGTTTTCTTTGATCACATTTGCTAGCCATTACTAGCATTAACCTAGCGGGGGAACGATTTATTTTAGACTGATGCATATACCATTAGTCTACACGGGGAAAGCAGAAGAAAGTTTTCATTTAAAAGTTCCCATGTGATCTCATATTTATTATGGTTCAAATAATATTAAGCAGGTACTGTCTTTGTTTTTGTAAATATCCGAATATTGCAACAGAAAGTACATGCAGAGGTAAATAACTATGTACTAGTATACCTACATAGTAAGTAGTTAAATAATGAAAATAATAATATTTTGATATATTATTCTTCAGTGCATGTCTCAGGATTGGATTGCATGTGCTGAACTCATAACGTTTGTCGGTCACCAAGTCATTTTCCATTTGAATGTATTTTATACTTACAGATATGTAGGTTAATGTTCCTGCTTTTTGCCAGGATAGCCTTTTATCTCTGATTGTTTTGTGTGTTTTTGCAGTTTGATGTTGAATAATAATAACAAAACAGGAAAGTAACTTTAGGTTTTCCAAATTAGGTTCCTAGTTCCTACGGGTGCTTGTGCATGCACCAAAATTACATTTTGTAGCTAAATTACTTCTGTGAGTGGCCGTGCCCTAATGAATGTCATTAGGTAAGAAATGTGTTTGCCAGCTCGTTAAATGTTTGCGCTAAATGCTATAGTTATCGTACTTATGGTTAGCTAACTGAGACACGAATTTAATCATAATGCTAAATAAAGTAGAAGTAGTAGTAGCTCATAATATTATTGTACACTAAACTAATATTATTTATAGCTTTTAACATTGGTCTATGATGGTAAAGTTTTCTGTTCTATTACATTTACCTACCATACCGTACCTACAAACAATAGCACAAGGAATTTCAGAAATACCTAAAATCCAACCATTTCCTCCAACAATTTCTTTATTACTGTATATTTAGTATAATAATGCATTACCTTGCGTATTTTTGTTTATGCATCAATATATTCACATGGTAAAGAGAAAGTGAAGACAAAAACCGAGAAAGACAACTTGCTCAATTAACCCAAAACATAAGAACTAAAAGTTTCTTTCTGAATTTTCTTGGAATTAGGAAAAGCCTAAGCTGACAAAAAATTACACATAGCAAAAAGCAATGTTAGAGCTTTAATTAATCCGACTATGTATAATAATAGCATATTCGATCAATTAATGCATATAACGCTATTATTAAGGCGTGTCTCTATAGTTTGCCTGTGCTCTGTTCCGTGCTGCAGTCATCTCACTCACTCAATTCAGTCAAAGTAAGGAGCAGCAAAGCAATGAAGCAATTACGTGAGAATTGCAATGTCATAAATTACAGTAATTATAAAGACGTCGTATCATGCGAAAAACTAATTGGGCTATTTAGATCTCATTTGTCTCTAAGGGGGCAGGTGGCTAAGGCTGTTCTCTAGTTGAGCACACTAGTGGAATGAAAATTGAATCGAAGGTCTTTCCTAGATTCCTAGTTTTCTATTAGATTAGATATAATAACTGATATAACAATTGATATAACACGTTGATCTAACTATGTTATAGACAATATAAATATATATCAGTAGATTTAGCTGTTGTGGAAGTAAAAGCCAGATGAAATGAACGAATTGGTGAACATCTACTTTAATTTCGCCAAAATATAGTAAAGATATATAGAATTTGATAGATACCCGATATACTTAATAGATTCTCGATGGAATGCATTGTAATGCTTAGCTTCTTATGCATTTATATATTAGAAGAGCTTGGTAGGCGAATAAGCTGTGCTGTGGGCGAATGAAAAGGGCTATTAGCTACGGAGGTAAAGTTTCTTCAATTACCTTTCTTTGTCAAGCCGCTGCTGCTTGCTTGTATGGTTTACTGGTTAGAGTTTCTTGTATTTAGTAGCGATACTTTTAGCAGTAAGGTAAACGGGTAAAGTTATAGATTTATAGAAATAACATATTTAGAAAGTTTAGATACTGAATATATTTTAGATACCTTTGCGAGCTGAAATGGGCCAAATCGGCCTGGTCAGTGGTGGAGGTCTCTTCCATAGATTCGCTCTACCCCCTCAAAAACATACATACCTTTGCGAGCGATGCGATATGTATTAGGCGATATATATTTCTATCCGCCCACATCCGAATTATCTTGTCTCTTTCCGTTTGCTTGTGGAAGAAAATCCTGTGTACTACTATTTAGCTAGATAGAAATCCCAGTAGATCTTGAAGTGACTGACTGTGAACAGTGGCGACATTATAATCATAGATTTAGACAGTCGTAATTCACCTTTGTAAAGACCTATTGTGTATAGAGATGGGTAAATTGTACTGTAAAGTTATAACTTCATTTAGTAGGTAAATGTGACGTTAACTGGTAACCGAATCGAATTTTCGTTCTAGTATTTTATTTGTATAGCAAAAACGATGGTAGTAGTGTTGTCAGTGGGAATTTAACTGTTAGTAAATCCGACTTCGGTAAAAATACCTGGGTTTAGTTTTTTCATCCGTGGTTGGGGTTCCGATAGTGTTGGCGGTGAGGATTTCGTGAGGAGGTGAACAAGTATAAAGAAGGAATAGATTGAACCGTTCATTAAATTGATATCAGCTCATCCCGATGTTACGCCTTTTTCCTTTCTGATAAACTTTCTCAATTGGCGGCTCAGACGGAGAAGAGAATTGGGGAATTGGATCTCACAGCTGCTCATGCTTTACTACGAGATTTTGATCGTGATGGTTAGCTGAACAAAAGAAGGAAAGACAAGACATGCTTTAATAATACAGTCCTTGTCCCAGACTTTTCTAATGTTTTAGTGAAAGGAGGTAAATCTGAAGACCTCGGATGCCTTTCTCTTCTGGCAAACGATCCTCATTGTCCCATTTATTTAGGTTCAACTATTTGCACCAACTTAATTTCTCAGTTAGGTAAAGTAATGACAGTTGAATTGGATTTATAAGGTGGACGGACATATGCTTCTAGCCTAAAACAAAGTAAGCCAGAATTCAGCTCCTTGGATTAGACCATCTTCTGTCCTTGTTTCGCTTTCGATGACGCTATTCAATTTAATCTCGTAACTACCAAACACCTGAACTGATGTTGTGTGTGTGCGTGCTTATTTACTTAGTTTATAGGATACCTTAGCTACTATAAATGCCATTATGCAGCACATGTGCAACTACAAACTACAAATAGAAGTCCATTGTAACACTACCAATAATAATTTTACATTTACTTGTAGTCTACAAATAAATATTATGTAGTATGTAGTATGAAATATGGAGCTGTGCTGTGATAAACAGTACAGCATAGACGGTTAAGTATATACGTTTATGTATTACTGCATTTTGTGTGTATTTATACTTCCTATGACCGTAGCACCTATAGTAATACAATTTTGCAACATTATTCTTGAAACTATGTTCTTTACACGTGTTAATAATGCAACAAAAATAGTGTGTCTAATAGGTATAAGTGGTGCAGCTGGCGGAGGAAGTTTTCAGCTCATTAAAATTCGATTTGATAGGTAGTGATATTTTCTTTATGAATAGGTGCCTACTATAATACAAAGAACAGCTTGCTCGCATTCGTATCTTACACAAATGGAGAAAGTAGTTCGATATGGAATGTGGGCCTACAACACAGTGAAAACTAACCCAATTTGTTTGAGGAAAAGAAAGTGGTGATTGGACTAGTCGTACTTTCACCCGATCGTCAGTCACTCAACAAAGTATTCTATTCTGACAGGAAGAGCTATTTTCCGAATTCTCCAAGCGGGTTAATCCTCCTAGCGTAAGATATAAGGCTTGTTGAAAAGGAACGATAAAAAGTAAGAGATGGAAGGCATTAAATATTAAAAGTTTAGTTCCCTTACCGAGCCCATCAAAGATCTAGTAAATAGTAGTACCTACTTTAGTTATCTACATCTACAGACTCTTCCTACTTCCTCCTTACCCTTCGTATTTGTATTACTGATAGGTACCTATATTTTATATGTCTAGGTCTATTTCCACATTGAGCATTTATTCTGCATTTACGGCGCACCCAAAACCACATATATAAACGAGGACTCAATCTCCCTTCGCACAATAAAATAGAATTGATGATGCTCCCAGTAGAAACCATTAGTTTCTTTCTGAAAATCTACTGCTACCAATACCAGTACCATACCAGTTACCCTACTACGCCACAGATTTTGTAATATCGCTATGCAGCTAGCAATGTAACTGTTACAAGTATCAGTAAGAATCTGATGTGATGTGGATCTTGTACAGATATGTCCATGTATGTATAGACACGTACATATATATAGTTAGGCGGAAATAGCGATTGCTTCAATGTCAAGTCAACTCAACGCAATGGAAGGCAACTCGAACTACTCTTCCATCGCCTTCTGTATCTTTAACTTAGATGTAGGAAGTAGGAAGTAAGTAGGAGTTGAATAAGTAAGCTTAATCCTGGAGATAAGACATGTGTAGCCTTTCTTTCCTATTATAAGTAAGAGAACAGGAGCTTACATTACCAGGAAGCTTTTAAAGAAGTGCTACTACAATAGTACAGGTCTTGTATATTCTATAGGTATAGTATCTTATACACTTCTGTACTAGATAGCTAGCTAATGCAGTTTTATAAGGAGCACAGCGTAAGCGTAACGATCTGATAGTGAGCAAATCCTTGCAAAGTCAAAGTTAACATTTCCGCCTTATTCCTTGATTTCATGTTTGACTTTCTGTGTTCCTTCTCTTCATTGTCGGTATCTTCGTGGAATCGTATTTCCCATTGTATCATACACGCCTCTTCAAAGTACATAGATATACTTAAATTTCCATTAGTTATAAACTACTTCTTCCAACTATGCAGTGTGTAAGTATAAGTAGCGCTTATTGCAAAATTCTAATAATTTTCTAATATTAGAAAAGTGGAAACAGTTTCATGTATACATTGACTTAATTACTTTTAAAAATGAGCATTTTTCCCTAGTAGGGAAACAATGCAATGATGTCTGTTTAATAAGAACAAAGACAAGATTTCCTAAGCTTTCATAAAGAAATTCCTTTTTACGTTCTCCAGACTTAAGTTGACTTGCGAGTCTGAGTTTATTTCGGCTTTTACACGAAGGCTCATACTTACTTTAGCATTCCCCCCATATGTGCCCTCCCTTCTTATTGATGTTTCATAAACTTGAGCTTATGCCTTGTGTAGTGTATTGCAGTGGAGCACAGTTCAGTACACTTTTAGTAGGAGTAGGAGTACGGATAAAGTAGAGTACACTCACTTTCTCCTCTATTTACTACTATGGCATGACACTACTACCATGTAGGTATTTTCTCGTGTTACTACTGTTTGTACATAGTTTCTAGTTTCTAATACTATCTAATACTGCTTTCACTTCCAGACTATGATGTGCTTTCTCCCATTTTTACTTAAAGCTGTAAGCAAGCATAGTTTTGTGAGTGAAAGCTCGTGCCCTGCAACTACTTTCTTTTATCATCAGCTCGCGTTTTATCTTTCTTACTTATTTGTAGGCTGGACGGACTATCAGACTATCGTATCTCATTCTCATCATATTGTATCTAAACATATATACGTACATAAGTAGTACATACGTAAATATATTCCTGCAGTGCTTAGCCTTAGCTTACGAGAATGTATATTCACTACTACTTACTATGTGCTTATTTCTGCTGTGATCGCAGTCTTATTTACTTGTAGCTTTTTAGCCCGCCCGAGTGTGCGAGGCTGGCTTATGTAATCGCAATGTCTGTCCGTCCGTGCGTCCGTCCGCACGATA
>JAQFYC010005776.1:0-13605 GCA_034694165.1 Tomocerus mixtus | reverse complement strand
AATTACTAATACAAAGCTGCAATCAAGTTATACCTCGAAGAATTTCAAAAGCTTTTCCAACGCGATAACCTTAAGTACAATTTGCATGCAATGTAATATATGGGTAGTTATTTCAGCCGTTGTTAACAATAAGGAAATAGCTTTAAGGTAAGGAACACATTGCATTATAGTCTTGCCTTGTCAACAACATTGATATTGGCGAAACTAATTCTGCTGAAGAGTAAAGTTTCGCATTTGCTTGCGTCAAAGATTACAAATAAGATCCTTGAACAAACATTACATTACTCACACTAGAAAAAATAACTAAACTAAAAGAACTATAGAAAACTATCTTCGTGGAAGATGAAACAAGGGAAGAAACTATTAACAATGCAACGGAAAAAATGGAACTAAGTAGACTGAACATGTATTGTAAATATGTATGTAGTCCTAAGTGAAACCAAAGGAGCGTAGCAAAGAATAACAAAATACTTTCTGCATTGTTGAGATAGGGAATGAAAAAGTACACCTGCTTTTCAGCAACTCCTTGTCGGCAGGGCAAGGAAAGTGCAATTCTGAACACGGAGCGGTGTATGGAGGATTTTTTGATTACAATATATTTGTAGGAATGGAATATGGAATAGTATACTTCGTGGAATGGAAATAGGGCTGTAAAGTGAAACTTGACGAATGCCGCCTGCCTGTTTGTCAACCTAGTTAGTAGTATGTACATCCTGGCCTAGGGAAGATAGTGTAACAACAATTTCTCAGTACATTTTTACACAAAAGCATAAATTCTCTTTCCAAGTGGAAAAATTACGAATTTCTGACCAAAACCTTTCGAATTTCAAGCAGTTCCAATATTTGCTTCCAACCTGACCGTTCGAAATTTAATATTTTAGATCGAATTCAATAATTTTCAAAAAAATGATTATAAAATTAATTGCACATTTCTTCAGCGAATAGTTTTAACTTTAGCATAACATTAATTTCAGTTACATAAATATTTCAGTAGGTTTGAATATGACAAAATCCTTGTAGCGAAAGACAAATGTATTTTTTGATAAAACTGTACATATTGTTTATTCTTCTGTGTTTTCCGAAAATAACGGGTTATTTTATGAATTATGCCAAATGTGAATGTCTTTGTAGCATAGAAATATCAGGTCAACCGACAAGAAAACGGCAAGTTGAACAAATAGCAATGCAATGACAGAAAAATAGTATTTGTACCTTTGTTATGTATTTATGTACATACATTAAATCATATTATATTGCATATTACTCTCCGAGTGAGTCAGACAGAACTCTGAAACTAACTTTGGCTTGGCTCTACTTTTTGGCAGCGTTTTGTTGTTTTTTCTACAGGACGAATATATAAATCTATATAATATGAACGTGTATTACTGTATCTCCTTCCAGTTCACTGTGTACAAGGATCTGCTAGAAATAACTCAAATGTGTGCACTTCCTCAAATAATATAATAAAACACAATACAATTGTCGCTTGTATTTAATATTATTCTACTATACTTATAGTATAGGTTTTCATGTACAAAACTATATTTATCTTATATTGCGACGAGTTGTATTATTTTAATAATAAACTACTGCACTTCTGCTCATGTAACAAATATTTTTTGTGTATACTATGGAAAAGAAGGGTTTGCGAAAAAAAGTCTTAAAATTCCTGAAATAATATTGTATACATCTTAAAAAATATCTCGAATTAAAGGAACTAATTTTTACCGCATACAAAGTTATTATGTAGTACTAGAACGTGTATAGAAACTAATTTAAAAAAAAATCGGATATAAAAATTCTTTGGTTTATTGTAATGTATTTCTAGGTGCGATGTGTAGTTTCATTAACCGACAGCCTGCGACATATATAAATGAACTTAAGTTGGTCGTTTATGTTTCTCAAATTGCATTTCACATGCTACACAATCGCTGAACAAGAAATAATGCAAGTACAATTTTTGAAGCTGATGTTGTTTGAACCTATAGACGTAATAGCAAAAGCAAATAAAGAAGCAATACAGTTTACAAAGCAAACCCTACTATTTATTACTATCTACAACGCTATAGAAAAGCATGTTACGGAACGATGATCATTGTCAAAGTGAAAGTGAAAGTTTTTGAAATGTAGAAGGGAGTACTATTACTATTGAATGTAACATACTACACAAGAAGGCAGAATCAACTTGATACTTTGTTAGTGAACATCAACATGAAATTTTTGATTTCTGTTTCTGAATCCACAGTTTCTCATGTGTACGTACACTTTCTCTTTCATTATAATATAGGATGTCTGTGGTACATACAAACATATATATCATTGTACACACCGGGAGACCAAAATATCTATGAATTCTACCTGAATAGATTGTTTCTGACTAGACAGCCAGCGAACATACTTTTTCATGCAACACGAGTTGTCTGAGACGGGAAAGTAAAAGAATTGAAGGTGAGCATGACAGTTGCTATGCTATAAACCGTAAACGTGTACCTACCACCGACACCGACATACAGTACATAAAATGATGCCTTCACAATGGAGAGGCTGTCTTCCGCAACTGAAAAAAGGTTTGTGGTTTGGACTGTTTCCACCTGCTAGCTCATCATCTGCTGTGTATCTATTTATACCACTATTACAAATATGTACATAGATGTATTTTCAAAGGAATATTATACAACGAATGATAAAAACTCTCTTTAAAGTATTTGAAGTGTGAAAGAGGACTTTTTTGACTTGTTTAGCTCCGGCTTCTCTTTATAACAATTTCAAGTTGATTTTCAAAAGATGAAGGTTTAAATGTCAAAAACAGAGATGAGTCTTCCAACTTATCTCTTTTGCTGTGTCTGAAGCTCAACCAGGTTTTACAACTACTAAAACATTATAACGTACGTTATACTGCTATGTACGTATAACTTACATAAATTGAAATTATTGCAATAAAGACATTGTTTCAAGACATGAATCTGTAGCTTCTCTTTTAAAATAAAAAATACATTTTTAAACACAAATACTGAAAAGAATTTAATCCTATCATGAATACGTTACACATGCGCTCAAGGAAATTCCAATACAAAACGCTATGTGTTGAAAATTAGGTTGATCAAAGGAAAAAACTAATAAAATTATTTCAACACAAAATGATCGAATAATATTGTAAACACTACAAGTGCATGCTACTTATAGCTATAACCTATATGTACCAACCAAGAAAGTTATATAATTTTATATAGGAGTATAGGAAATGATATACGATAAAAATTTGCATCACACTAAGCAATTATACATGTACTCATTTGATATTCACGGTCACGACTAGTTTATGAATAAAAGGAGACCGAAGCTGAATTTGAATGAATATGAAGTGGATTTTAGTGGAATCGGATAGAAAGTAGAGAGCTGGTTCTGGTCCTGGTTCTGATTCTATGGAAAGGAAAGCAATGTTCTACTTACTAAGTAAGTCTAGTTAGTACTAGTCATGTCATAGTTATGTACATTTATATAGGATAGTGGAATGGCCGGATGATGATGTACCTCTGTGTGAATATAATGTTGAAAGTTTGTCTGCTAAAAATCCTCTACGTCAGCAAACACTCTCTCACGATCAGAGTCAGACACAAACAGACAGAAAAAAGTGAAGAGAAAAAGATTTTCTTGTACTTTACAAGTAAGTACCTTCATCTACCCGATATACCTACATATATATTGTAGAGACATACCTAGTACATAGCTATACTAATACAAAGTATAGTGTTATTGTTGGTTTGGTCTGGTCACATTGAATCACATTGCATAAAATTCGCATCCATCTTCAGTTAGAGTTAAAGCAAAGACACGGCACGACGACACAGCATGTCAGGGCTAAATCACATCACATCACCCTTTAGCGCTTTCACTCTCTTTCACACAAGCTGACTTGACTTTCTCCTGCATCTTCCCAACACTTTTGCAGCTTTGCTTTCTCCAAAACTGATTGTCACCCCGAATTTGCGAATTTTAAAACTTTGAAGCTTTCTCCAATTAAATTTTCTATGACATAACACAACAAAAATTGTAATTAAGACCTAAAGCTATAAAATAATTAGAAATCGCTGATTTATTTGTTTGAAAGTGAAAATTAATGAATAAACACCGACTTGGAAAACATTTAGGTACTTAATGGACGTTGTGATGTGACATAAGGAGACACCCGACCTAGTGTGCCCAGGAGGTACATAAGGATAAATCTTTTACTTTTTATTCATTCAACATTTTAAGAACTTGGTAGCCGAGCTTAGCCTTATTCGGGGTTTAGGTTTAGAGCCGACACGCCGACAGTCGACCCAAACTCTTACAAAGACACACATTCACGTATTCGTTCGTACTACGGAATATTATTGCACTTAAACTACATAATTCTTATACTACACTAACTTTATAAATATATCCTCAAAATTCGGATCGTAGAAAGCTTAGTATATAGAATAAACACATATTAATTCATACTTATAACCTATACAGTGACTTCTGCATTAGAAAGCTTATCCTTCCTCTTTATACTGTACTTGGGTGGTACTGGTACTATACACATACTTTGGGTTTCGGTTTATGTACGTATAAACGAAACGAAAGTCACGGCTGTCTTCAGAAATGATGATGGAAATGGCTGGCAGATAGCCAAGCCGAAGGGAAAGGGAAAGCTAACTTTCACCAACTTACTACCCAACCAAACCAAGTCTCCTCTTCTAGTACAAAGTACAAGGAAGTTAAGAGCGCCTTTCTCCAAAAGAAAAGTATACATAGTAAATACATAACCTTATACATACATACATATTGATAAATATATTATATAGCTTATAGTTGGTTTGGCTGGTCTTGGTCATATTGTACAAGTATTATATTCAGTGGATTGGGTTGGGTATGGTTTGGGTTCTATCTATATTGCATTAATGTAAGTATGTCTACTGAAGAATTGCATACAATACATAGTCCTTATAATATAAGATTGGCTTAGCTATATTCCCTATCTAGTACGTATGTAGTATCTGTAGCTTAAATAGAGAAAAAACTCTGGTTACATTTGCTTTCCCTTACTTTCCCATGCTTTCACCTCATAACCCTTCCATTCCGGAATGTTGGCTTTGGCTTTTGTCATTCTTTCGTTTGTCAGTTAGTAGGGCAGTCTGGCTTGGACTTGGACTCACTGACTGTGGGAGAACCTAACTGAAGTACCTAAATACATATAGTGTTCTTAGTCTTCTTAGACAACTAACTATATGTGGTAAGAAAGAATACATATACATACATAGAGAGAGAAAGCGGCACTTTCTTCGCATCTTTTTCTTTTCTCTACCTAATCCATTCTTACTTTAACTCTAGTCTAGTCCCATTTTGAGATTCACTATGACCAGACCAGGCCAGAAGACCAATGCACACCAACCAACCCTATGCTAAAGCTAAAGCCAAGTCACAGCCAGGCCAGGCCAGGCCACCTACTTACTTTTATCCTCTGCCAACACATTTTGGTATCACAACTTGCGCCATTGCCCTAGTATTAGTATATATCCTGTGAAAAATGTATAGTTACAGTAGTTATGGTAGAAAAATACATATAGTAGCTACAAATACAAGAGAAAGTAGAGAAAGTGGAGAAAGTATGAATCCCTGCCTTGTATCTTCTTCTATCTCCCTGACACACACATCTCCCGTTCAATTCTAACATTTATATTACATTATGTAAGTACATACAGAAGCTTGTGTAAGTTAAGTCTGTGTTATGTAAGAGATATAAGCTATGGACTAGGTTCGACGAGATCGCTCTTTACTTCACTCTCATCTCTCTGACTCTTCTACCGACTGTATGTGCATTTCTTTACTTAAGAAAGAGAAAGGAGAGCAAGGAGGGCATTCATCCTCGCCCATCAATCTGTCCACCTCTCTCAAAATGCTTGAATGTAGGGATTCAACCGTGACTTTTGCTTTACGTTACTTTCCATCGCTTTTCTTAAGGAGCGATTGTCCATTTACTTTTATCCTTCTAGCATGTAGCAAAGTCAAAGCAAGTCATTGTATAGGTAGAACTATGGACGAACTAGATCAGAACTAGAACAAGAACTAGGAAGCTACATACAATGTACATACACAGAGTACTACTCAGCACTCACTCCAATCCTGTCCAATCCAATCCACTAGCACACAATTCTATCCACTGTACTTACTTAGTTTTGTGTAGAAACAGTAGTAAGTATGTATACAGAGCTCTTGTCTACTGTAGGTACTGTGTGTAGTACTGTTAGGGTTAGAGTAAAGTAAAGCTTGCCTTTTACATACATAGCTATATTTTATCTTGTTGACTTGCTTTATAAATTTCGACTTGTCTCAAGAGTTACTTGAGATTTTTCCTTTAGCATTGTTCCGAAAATAAGCCATTTCCATTTTGCCATCCCGAACGCCATAGACGTAGCCTTTTCATCTGTAACAACATTCTAACGAATAAATCCTCTTCATTTTCATTTTTTCTTTACTCTCTTAGCCTTATAGTAGCTTATTCTTTTACAGAAAGGTGGTTGATAGCAACCTACTTCTGTGTAGTACTTCTTCGATCCAAATGTTAAGTGTTGTGTCCCAATGTAGCACATACTCATCCACTCTGCTTTGGCAGTTGATTCATTTATCCCCTTTCATCAATCGAAGAATTCCTCTTATTTCCCTTATAAACTTATGACTTTTGACAAATCTTTCCATTAGCTTAGCTCAAATAAAACTGTGCATCTCGGTTCCAAATAGGAATACGATTTTTCTAATAAATATGTTCCCAAATGATTGACAGTTGCTTTTAGAAATACAAATTACTCCATGTATAGAATATATGGAACATAGCAAGCCTATACAATTACTTCGTTATGATTTACAAATCTGGAAACAGACAAAACAATTTAAAATCCATCTAATACTTTACAAATACATTAAGATTATCTTGATATGTATATATTAAAGCAGATTATTTTACGAAGCTTTTGTTTAAAATATATTAATAGATAGGCTACTTGGTAAACTGGGTAAAGTATATTTTCGATATCTTCATGTTCAGAGCGGGGCAAAGATTCGCATGTGCTAATTCCGAATCTATAGATTCTAATGTTTAGTAGGTAAGGTATCAATCTAAATCTACCAATTAAAATAGAAATGTCATCTGATGAATTAACTATGCCTTATAGCTTATATGTACCTTGGCTTAAAAAATTATAAGTATTTCCTTTATGTAAGGTATACAAAAGAAGATCAGTATTTTGGAGATAAGGTTAAGTCCACTTAATTTCGCCCATTTCCTTATAGTTTCCTAATGGAAGCAAATTAAGTGCAGTGTAGGACAGGCACGACTTATTGAAAGGTTCACTCTAGGCACTATTTTGTCTATAGTTAAAGTTAAAACAAATGTGAATAGTAAGTAGGTATTAGAATAGGTGCCTATTTGTCAAATCTGTATGAATGACAGGTCGGGGATGGTAAAGATAGTTATGTAAGAAGAAAAGCAAAGCCTTGTGATGCCAAGCCAAGCCAAGCCACCAACAAAAGAGACAATCTAAGACAACGTTGAGAAAGGAAGGAAAGTGAAGTTAAAGTGAAACTGTCAGAGGACCAACAATATACGCAGTTCCTGAATAGCTCCACATAGACAGAAGAGCAGAGATCCTCTCTTAAAAGTGGCATTACAGAGTTAGCTTACTACATGTTATGTTGGAGGAAGAGTGGAGTTGTCGAGGAGTCGAGGATGTTCGGCTGTCGCTTAATGCTCACATCACAAAGCTCCTTATTGTTAGACAAATGAAATTCACCAGACTTCTTTATACATTAATTTGACGTCTATTACTCCCGTCTGATAATATTATGGCTCCCGCACGCGACCAATTCAATGGAATTCCTCATTAAGAAGCACTACATTGTTGTTAAGGAAGCTTCTTGGTAATACTAGCTAATATAATAGACGAAGGGACAGGATAGAAGACATGAACTGCTCCTTGACATGACATGACAGTCTCTTTACTATTATACTTACTTCATTAGAATTCAATTCACACGAATCACACGATTATTGGTGCTCTAATCAAACAATAGCAGATTATACAATACTTAATGCCAATTTTATTCTCGTTATTATGTACTAACAAAAAATGTTATGTAGCATAGTCAATTGTAATACATAGCAATGTTAATCTCGTAGTGCAGTTATTGCAATAAGGAATACGGTTAAACGTTTGAATTTATTTATGTGCATAAAATCGTATTATTTATAACTGTACTTGAGTAAATGCCTTGTGTGTTTTAAAATGGCAGTCATTAGGATAATGTGCTTGCTTAAATTCGGCTTCTTTAGTTATTATTTGTACTATAATGGTGTAGCAATGATGTTTATTACAGGGTTAATATGTTAATATTCTAGATGTACTTTTTGCAAAATATTTTACTTGTTCCTTTCTAAACGCGATTTTAATGCTGAAGGTGTTCGTATGGAATTAATTTATTAATATAAAGTAGGAAAATAGGGCTATTCATATTACGAATAGAAACACAATTTAAAATGTATTAAAATTAATTGTGGGTATACGGCATGAAAAATACTTGTACTTGTAAAATAATTCTATGCAATTCTATGTACATTTTTTACATCGCATCAGTACGTTTACAACTATTATATTAACAACAAAGTTAATTTGGTGATGTTCCAAGATATACCTAATAATACAATTATGTCATTATATTCTATTATAGCATTATTGAGACCACCTGATGTTAAGGTTTCACTGCACCATTAAACAGGTAGGTATCACGAAGTGATATTGATATGCAACTCTAAAGATGAATGAATATATTATAACATATTGTTTTATAGCCCATATTAGGTATTTCTTAGTATCGCAGTAGTTACAGTATATTGTGCAGGATAAGATTTTACTTCGCAGCTGCATCCTATCAGTTCATTCCGGAAACGATAAATACCTACAGAAAGCAATTTGCTTGTTGCAAATCTTATGTGTATTACTTTCCTACATATAAAAGCTATAAATAGACAAAGCGTGCGATTTTATCGCATAAATGACCTACAAACCGAAAACTCAAATACTAAACGTAAATAAACAGAAAATGATAAGTAGAACTACTAACAAAGACGCATATGCCGTAAAATTTTGATTAAGGGAACCAAAAACATATTAATATTGGATGTGAAACTAAATGTCTAACGGTACAGATATATTTTTAAAAAATCTTGAATATTAAAACCACAAAGGTTTTAACAAAGATTTCATGGTAACAATGGTAGTTGAGTCATTGGGAAAGGAAAGAGGCTGTGAAACATATAAATAGCCATTTCCTCTCTACTTCAGGCAAATACTAGGCCAGGCCAGGATATGAACAAGCACACAATTTATTAAGATCTCCTCCAGCTTTCTTTCTTATCAAAAACTCGCCATTACTAATAGCTACTATTATATGGAGTGGGACAGGACACACATTGCAATAAACGTTATCTTAACATCAACGCAAGCAAATTAGGCATACGCATACGATAATAGAAACGAACATAGATTATTTGTAGAGCAAGAGCAGGGAATGAGAATTAGAGAAAACTAATCGTTAGCCAAGCCAAGCCAGCATCTACAGCTATTTATTTACAATATTAAGCTACACTCTACACTTACACTACAAGAAAATATTACACTATTATAGATTGTCGTTGTCGGTATATAAATTTCTAAGGAAAAAATAGTAATTTAGCATGTAGTCTAGATAATATTGCACTGCACAGTATGAAAAATAAAATGAAATGAATTACTACTTTCTAAAATTATCTGTACTATAGAGTGTAGTGAAAATTTGGAACGGAACAAGCATAGCGGACAGAATAAGATTTATATGAAGTGGCACGTTATGTTTTCATCCAAGGAAAAATTATGATTATCGCGTAAAATTACAATAACTCATTGGGTGAAGCTAAAAGGAAAAGAATGGAATGAGTTTTCACTTCCAGTGCAGCGAAAAATAACAGAATAGTGGAGAAAGCATGGGAGAAAGTCATGGAACATAATTGAACATGCAGCAATGGCAATGGGACAACCAACTACGTCTGTAATATATATAGGGAAATAAAATTACTTAATATCAGCATCAGCACTACATACAAAGAACGCTGTGCTGTAGTACACTAAACAGTTAAACTAAGTAAGTAAGTAATACAGCAAATGCAATGAAATATATAAGAATAGAAATACTATTAGTACTAATAGCAACAGAAGTGGTTCTCCTTTCTCCTTCAACATTCAACATTACTTTCCCTCTGCTTTTCACTTAGAGTTAGTTAGCCCATATCATAGCACATGCTCTACTCTACTAGTATTAAGACGTATACACACTTTTTTGCTTTTCTAGCACTACTGTTGTAAACTTTCGCTCAAGAATCTTATCAAGATTGCTCCTAGGACATATATATTTAGTATATACATACAAATACTTAATAAATATAAGAGAACCGCTTACTGTGCTCATGCTGCAACCATTAGCACTAGAACCATGGAAAGAATGGAGTTTAGTTTACTATGGCTCAGTAAAATAAGGCATAACTCTGTGTGGCCATAAATAAAAAAGAGAGATTGGATGATAGCGTAACTTAATGTTGGTAGTTGCTTTTCCTTTTCCTTGGCTTTGGCTTGCGTTGTATGGTTGATGTTCTGTTGGTTAGGGAGAGGAAGGGAGAGGATGGGAACATACATAATATGGGTTTAATGAGAAGACTCCCTGCCGCTTTCACCAACAGGGGTAAATGACATACTCTCTGGACATTGTCACTTGATTGAAGATAGTAATTCCACTTTCCCCATGTTCCCTCTCCTTTGGTTGACGTTGACATACCCTGCTTTGGCCATGGCCTTACTAACTAATATAGCTGAAATGCAACCACATGAATTATGACACCAGTATACAACATTTCTGAGAGCAGTAATTCACATTGAAAGGTGCTACTTTTCCAATTCCCTTTTCTTTTAATATCATTTCAGTTTTTTCTTCACACACACAGACAGACAGAACCTCAACAATATTAGAGAATTTTCCCTTCCCCGCTTTGTTCACACTTGATCCTTTTTCCTTGCCTTAGCTTTCTCTAGCTTTCTCCACCTCTGAATGAAACTGACTGGAGGACGAGAAAAGCTATCTATTTCTATGCTCAATGCTCTTGTACTTTTTCTGCATGGAGCTTAGCATTTCACACATGCAAGGCAATACAACGCTACGTTAGCTGTTAGCTGTTAGCTTCTCCTGCAAAACAGAGATAGGAATTCTCAATTTAAGTTGAGAAATAAAGTCCCTCTATTTCCTGTGCAATGTATGTACTGTACATCCATGCAAGTCAGAGTCAAGTAAATAAGTAGGTACAGTAAGTACACACATAAATATATAAGGATGTCTTGTTGTATAGAGTTAAGATGCGTATGTGTATATTTGTATGTATATGTAATACTATAAGGTGTTATGTATTACTCTGGCAATTTCTGTATATGGGATGTAATGGAGAGAGAAAGGCTTTCGTTGGCACATTGATATGTCTGACTCAACTCATGAGGATTCTAGTACATTACATGCACTGGGACCTTTTAGTGAGATTAAACTCGGGAGAAACTATATGTTGAGTTGAGTTGAAGTAATGTATTGTATTTAGAGCGTGTAGCATTCGGTGCACTTCAAATGTAGTTACTACCGTTACATAAACAGGTACATATACATAGACAAACCTTTCTTGTGCTTTTGCTTTTGGATTATATAATATATGAACTCTCTCCATGAACACAGAGCGCAACAACAACTACAAAGAGAGTAGCAGGAATGGAAACGAAATATTTGATTGACTCGCTCAACTCAACCTCGTACATGTAGAATGTATGTATGTATGTACATACTAGAGCTGTGTACGTAGGTGTGTCTCCACTCCACTCAACTCTAGTAGTCCCGACAAGAAAGCTAATGTGCCGACAAAACATTCAATTCAAAGTCAACTCAACTAGTAAATGCAGAAATGCATCGAGCGGGGAAAAGCCAAAAGCCAAGAAATAAAATAATTCACAAGGATACCAACAAAAGCTAAATATAACAAACAAAAATCCAGGAGAACAAATAAACTTAAATAGTTGCTTTTGCTTTTGTGTTTGTGTTTAAATAAAAGAAAGTCCTCTCTACACAACATTGCACGTAAGTACATGCAACCATTGCAAGGCTAAAGAAACAGACCACAGTCATAAAATATGTAATGGCTATTTGAAAAACATGTAGAAGAGTCCTTTCGGTAAACTCTGAATTCTAAATTAATTATTTGACCACAATTTCCCGTAAATGACTTGTACTTGTACCTACATATATTCTTCACGCTATGCCTTATGTATATACAGATATATAGGAATGGTGTCGCTATGTACTTTAACAAAACCGCAAGAAACAACTTAACGATTCAGTGAATGTGATTGCAAATGTCTAAATTAATAGAGCAATGGAACGCAAGGTAATTCTACAACCTGCTTGCTCCCTGGCCTGTCTATCAGTACTTTCATTTCGTATTAGTAGCTAATGCACTAAGTAAAATCCTGTACAATAATATAATTTCCTCTTATAGTTCTTAAAGGGTAGTTCTGTGCAAAGTGCAAGGTAAATTACACTGTACGGCTTACTTAATGCTATTTCATTTCTATTACCTCTCCACATTATTCTGAGACATAAATCTTTATACATAAAACTACTTTTAGCATTGCATACGTTCTTTTCTTGCTTACTTATGCATGTATTTATGCACATGCCTATATACTTTTGTAATATATGTGAGTTTTCAAGTTCTATGCACCCGTAAGGTGAAAACACCTATGCATGCATGTACCTATAAGTACATAGTAGATACTTACATACTATTTATGTTTAGCTACTACTGTAGAATATAGGTATGCAGAATGTATAATGTATTTATGTATGTAAGTATGTAAGTATATAGATGTACTTATGTAAGGATGTAGAGAGTAGTTAAGTCAGAGTGCATGTTGAAACGAATGGTGATATAAATTTGAGTTGAGATGAAGTAGACGATAGTGGGAATGGGAGTAGAGAGTGGGAATAGAGCTTAACTTGGCTAAGCTAAGCGAAGGTAGACATCATGCAACCGTGAAAAATGAGGGTTAGAGGATTTTCGATAATGGCCATGGCACCGCCATCACAACCACCACTCTTCCTCTTCACTTCCTCTCTCTCAAACTTCCACTTTCCCCAGCAACGTTTTCATTAAGACTGCCACATTACGGCGGGGCACGGACAAACCGGAGACCAACTCGCAATCTACTACCCGCTTACCCGCTACCATCCAATGTTACTTACTCTACTTACCTATTACTGTACTACTAAATATATACTTATACTTATACATTTCTCTCTTATATCTGTAGAATAGATATTTAAGTAACTTTCCCTATAGTATGTGTACGTACATACAACTCTCTCCATCTCTCTCATTTTCCTATGTATCCTACTATAGTATGGGGAAAGGTACATACTTACATCGAAAACTAATACATCACACCATGCCACACCACCTTATGTTAAGTT
>JAQFYC010005775.1:0-13605 GCA_034694165.1 Tomocerus mixtus | reverse complement strand
CAGGCCTGAAAGAATTCATTGGATATTTTCTGTTCTAAACTCAGGCCCAGGAAGAAAAGAAGTTATGATTACATTCCTGGGATATTCGTGCAGAAGGGTTTAATGAAATCCAATTTTCCTGGTATTTTACAATTTTCAAGTTGTGGGGGGTATGAATAATAAATGTTTAAAATGAATTGGAAGTTGCCTATACGGACGGAGTGAGGTACTTACCTTACATATATGTATATGTTTTGCCTTCCAATTCCAGCTTTTCCGAACTCCGGGGTTTGATCTTCCTGAAATAGGCTTTAGGGGGGATTCCAAGAATAGAATTAAAATTACTCAACACCAGCAATGCGATTATCGCATTCTTCACCTAATTCTTGTGACCTGGTGCGGTGTCCATTATATAAGTTCCCTTGATTTTGCTGGATACTAACTGGATTAGATATAATAATAATTTAATATGTGACAAGAGCGAATTGTCCTGCTTGAACGCTGGATCTCTGGATGAAGTATATGAGTGAGCTCAGCTGCTCCAGTGTTAAAGTTGAGTGGACTGCATTAAAAATATGTTAGTACCTACCTATAATCTATCGCTCCATATACTTACTGAAAAGTGAGATTTGAGAGAAATTGAGGGGATTCCTGTGTAAATACATATAAAATAGTCAGTGAGGTACTTTGCTAGCCTTAAGTATGTATTTGAAGTATTTGTACTTTTGCACACAACGTTTTGGTTTCTATCCATTACATGGTGTGCCAGTGCCAAAGAACAGTGCTCCAGCCATTCCCAGTTCCAGTTTCAACTCCTGCTAAAGTTAGACGGACTTCCATAAAGCCAGAAGATACCTTTGCATTTGCTGGAGAAGAGTTAATAAGCCTTCGGTTGGTTTTAGCGTGCATGAATGTTAGCATAAGCCAACTGGTGCTTTTCCAGGCTAGTCCAGCATCATGGAATGTGGGATGCTGAAGCTGGAATGGAACTGTGGAACTGGAGCTACTTGCCTTGTTGGATGATGAATGCCCATGCGATAGGAAAACCGAAAGAGATATTATAATCCTTTCGGTCATAAATTAAACCGTCATGAGATTATATGTGTGTGGACTGGATGCTGGAAGCCGACTGGAGTGAGTTTGTGGCTGTGCTGTGCGACCGCTATGTCATCTCACATCTCATATTATATAGTGTTAGCCCATTAGGTTTAGCTAATGTTATTACGAATTGAGTGCATTGTAGATAAAAACCTTTTTGCGTTGTTGAATGCAGTGAAGGATAAGGATTTAACTGAATCTGAATTCTGAATTGAGATGTATGTATATGAGTGTGTACTCAGATAAAATATTCTATGGACCATTTTAACAATGTGTTGCATTTTGAATGAATTGTTTGGTTCTTTTGTAGGCAGCCAACGGACAATTCAGACTTCTTCTCAGCCAAAGGAGTGGGGAGTTGGAAAAGATGATAAGACGTTTGGGAAGCTCCATCGACAAGGCGAGACCTTTCTACAATGCCAAATCTGCAGCGGATCTTCTGCACAAAAAGTGCTTAGAAGCCGCAGTACAATTTCAAAGAGCTAACGGTACGAAAGTCTCATCCTCATCTTTTATATGCAAACTTCTCTTCTCTGCTTCCTCTCAATTCTCATCTCATTCTACTTTTTGTTTACAAATTCTCTATTGTTATTGTTATTAATTCTGTATCCTCTTCCTGCTGATACGGTGTTTTGAGTTTTGTTTTGTTTGGTGGAGAGGATAGGAATTCCTGGAGGCAGTTACTGTTAGTTTTAAAGATAAGCAGTAATCCCTTGGTATAATTGGCGTAGTTTTCCTTACGTAGGCGTAGTCCTCCACTGACTGCACTCCACGTCACAATTCATTCTTATTTTCGGCAAACTTGATGAATTCTTATGTATTTTGCAAAATGATATCTCTTTGTAGGATATACACAGTGACTCAGCAGAAACATTAACTCAAGACAGTCTAGTATGCATTCTGTATATTATAAGGAATGGAAGCTGTTAATTGTATTAATGGTACGTGAAAAGATAATGATGAGGATGTTTTATTCCACCAGATATTCACCATGCGGCCAAACACACTGTAACCGTTGCGGAGCAGAGATACTCCATAAAGGATGTCCATTTCGACGGTGCGTGGCAGGAAGTTCTTAACCATGCTACCATTAAGGTAAATAGTAAATGCTAAGTGAATGTGTACTGTACTATACCGGAGTGTAATCCAGTCCAGTTGAATGTGCACTTTGCATGGGATGTGACTAAATGACAAAAGCACATTTGAAAGATGTTGCATCATTGCATGTTGGCTTGGGGAAGAAAATAAAGATAAATTATCATATCTAATGCTGTTTGCTAATGCAACTGACATTATTTTATAGGTTATGGAAGCGGAGCAGCAGAAGACGGACAGTGAAAAACGCCACCAAACCTTGGCTGAGCAGTTCTACCAGGCGGAGAAAAAGGTCTACGAATTAGAAAAGCTTTTACAAACAGATATTCTCAAATCTAAGCAATATTTTGATATGAAAGACAATCTGAACGAAACTCTCAACGAAGTTAAAACAAACATTGTACAATTACAAACATCGATTGCAAACGCAAAACGAGCTTACTCATTAGCACTCTCGAATCTCGAAATGATCTCGGAGGAGATCCATCGAAAACGAACACCCGGTGTTGGAGCAGAGGATGCTGAACTCAGTCTCAATGAATAAAACAATAACAAAAACAACTCATTTACAATACAATAACCATAACACAATGCATAGCTAATTTTTAAGATATAGAATGTAGTAGAAAGTAGAAAATTATGTAATGGAGTAGCTCAACCGTCCTTTTATGTACATTTACGTCCACAAAATCCCTGTATCTCTATCATATTACCTACAGAATCTACTTACATGTTGTGAATTTTTAAAAACTGGTTGTATAGACCATATAAGAAGGTTGTGCTTAAGTGTCTTTTACTCTTACTTTTACTCTTATTATGTACTAAACAAAACAAATGACTTATGAACAAACTGTTTTCTTTTGTATAAAAATCTCTATAGTTTGTAATGTATGTAACGTATAGAAAAGGAATCAATTTTTTAAACTAACACATGAATCATGCTATTTGTACGTGTAACGATATGATCATGAAATGATATTATGCGACAATCGAACTTTAAAAGCGGCCTTTTAATAAAACTCTGTTTATTTTATTGACTGTGTTACAGAAATGAATACTTAATGATTTAGTACTTTAGTCCTTTTAGGCAGTGTAGTGTACTGTAATTGCGTGAGGGTTCATTATAAGTTATGAGCTGCAAATAATTATAGTCGTTCGTCTCCGCCGTAGTGGTTACGATGTAATGGCTGACCTTCGGGTCCACGGGGACGTCGTCGTCGCTTGAAGAATCCACACTATAAATTCCATGTAAGAAACATATTGATATTTACAGTGATAAATAGTCTTCCAGAGTTTGCACATGTGTACTCTGCCAATCCAATCCTCTATAGTATAGACTACAGAGCTTTTGCACATACAAAACGACATACATCTACTCAAACTCAACTCACTCGCCTTTTTGTCCGAATGTTTAGTCAGCCAAGCGAATTTTTTGTTTACCCGTATGTTACATTAGATTACATGACAAGAAAAACTAACGTAATGTAACGTAACGTAAATGGTAAAACTTATGTTCTATTTCTATGTAAGTTTATATAGTACGCATATATAAAACATACCTTATATAGAATATAGATTATGAGTAAAAGAAGAAGAAGGCCCACAATAGCTGCCAGTAGATATACCCACCAGGGGGTAGGTCCTGGGATTGTAAAATCTTGAAATTCTTCAACTGTCGTAATGATCTCATACTTCCGATAACCCAAATAGTCTGGATCTACGTTGTATGGTAGCTGCGTTACTCGAGTAATCAATTTTGATGAAATGTTCACATTTCCACCATTGAAATCCTGGTAAGTAAAAAATAGAGTTAAACCAACGTAGGTATAAGTATAGGTTAGTGTGGGTTTAATAGAGCATTCGGAGAAATTCAATTATTTTATTGCACTATAGCATACCAATAACATAACTGACAATTTAATAATCAAGATAAAAGATTATTCTTAACTTCAGTTTTAGCTACACATTTATTCATCTCTTGTCATAATCAAAGCCTCAATTATGTGAAGTATTTAGGTATATAAGCATATCTTACGACTAAACCAGATTTTACTTCTGCATTACATAATAATGGAGAAGTTATTGTTTTTTATATAGTTCCTTGACTCAACTTGGCCTTAGGATCTACTTTTTACAGAATTACATAACACAGCCTAGCCTAACATGAGTAAGATGTTATGTAAGGAGTGGGAATGCAATAAGTAAGTCTGTCGGGAGTCTTATATTGTTTGTTAGGAGAGAAAGTAGGAAAGAGAAAGAATTTACCTCTCTCAATGTGTCAGACCAAATCCTTCCTCTAAGCCAAAATAAGACACTGGTATTACGTACAAATTGGCTTATGCGACATCGAATCTGAATGCATTTCGTGGGTCCGCAAGATAGTTCTTTAAGAATGTCCTCTTCCGTCGACCTCTTTGTTCTTACTTCATCCTATTATTAAAAGAGTAATAAATATTGTTAGAGCGAATCTCGGAATTGCACCATGGAATATAATTCACTGAAGGATCTGAAGAACAGAACATGCAGAATAAAATTGAAGTAGAGTTAGTCACTACTGTAGAAGGGACTAAACAAATAGTTAGGGAATTTATATAGGATATGTGTTGTATCATTGTATCATGTCATGACATGTTATTATTGTGAAATTGTTTGTGGTAGAAGAGAGAGTATATGTAAGTCGGTACATGGAAAGAAGATAGGATGGGACATGGGATGACGCAAAGAAGGATATGGGATGGGTATGTGTATATTGCATAAGTAGGCATAGTTGTAGAGATGTGGAATGGAAACGAAACAAGTGTCATGTTAAAATAGGGAGTACGAGAGTAAAATAAATAGGAGAGACAGAGACTTTGTATTCATCAAAGACAGACGATCGACTGGATTCCCCTTGGGAGGACGAGGAGTATGTTCTGGATGTTTTCGTGTAGTTATAAGTACGCGTGTATCCTCCGGAGCCACCAGCTGAATGTTCTGTACGGAACTCTCGTTGGGAACTCGTGTTCTGATATGCAGAGCCGCCGACGTCTCCTCCGTAGAGCACTGAAGTGCCAGCCTCACCAGCACCACGACGACCTTCTCCTTGAAGGATAGCCTCTTCCGTGTCCAGATCAATTGAACTTTGTCTCTGGTGAACATTATAGGCTTGGAACTTACTGTGTCTCTGAATTGTAATCAGGGATAGTGGATTGACATCGTCAACATGGTCACATATTGCCGGTCCTTCTACAAATGGCTGCTCAAGTAAGTACAAGAATGGCTTTCCTGCTTTTGTGTAACTTGGCCAGAGGATGGTAACCTCAGCCTTTTCGATGTCACTTGGACCATCACATTTTATTTCGTATACATGGATGACCTCCGGTCCGACCTCGGACTCTGCATTCTTGTCTTTATCTTTGAACTGTTTCCAATGACTTGAGTTGTGTGATACGGGCTGAGGGTGCGAAGCACCGAAAACTTTCGTATCAGTCTGAACACGAATTGGTAGGGCTACCCGTCTTATATTATCAGAGCGAGCGTAGCTTTGCTCCGGATTAGTCGAATTGGCCTCGATGTGGAATTCATAGGCGGATTTAACTTCCGAGCCATGACGGGGCTGGAAATTCAGTTTAAAGTGCACTTCCGCGAACGACTGGAGCGGATTCCCGATGTCGCACTTCAATGTGTTATTTGTCGACGGGGTCGGGGCCGAACACAGAATTGACACATCTTTCCGTTGATCTAACCGATCAAAATTGACGTAGGCTAAACCCGGTGGCACAGTCATATACAGCATCGACTCGAAACTGTCTTCCCCACTGTTGTGCACTTCTACATCAACCCAAATTCGATTCGTGGAGCCCATCAGAAAAGATTTGTCGGATCTGACACAACAAACATTTACATATTATTAGTTAATCTTTGTTTTACTTCTGTTTTCTCTTTCCTTTGCAAACTTTCCTAATGCTTAAGCAAACTCAGCTCTTATTCTTACAGCTTAAACCAAGATTCCAGGCCTGGAACATTGAAATACTATGTAATGGCCTTGGATTATGGCTTTGAGATAAATAAACACCAAAGGCCCCTAACAATAAGTAAATTAGCGCATAACGAATACATTTAGGCGTGACATCATCGCTTGGACTTAAGACATTCATTTTACTTACCAGTTTGGATCTTTATCATCATAAAGTCATACAAGCAGTAAACTTACAGAATATTTTGCTGTATCCCCAAAATTTGACATTGAAAATATTTCTAGCCTTAAGGGGGATATATTTTACTACATTTAAAAGATGGGTTGTTCAAACTTGGTAAATAAGTACCTATTATCCATAGACACCACGACGAGATACTTACTTCCGTTATAAATTGCCATAGGTATCAAGACGTAGACAGTGATAATAATATATTAAGGGCAATGAATTTGGATGTCGCCTTAGATTCCTGCTCGTGTTGAAGTTGAAGTGATGTCGACGATGACTTTCCCATCAAGTCCTCCAATAAACATGCCAGCCAACATATCCGCTACCTCCCTTTGCCCATATAAGAATGTAGTAACAGCTACTCCATCCAAAGACTCAAGAACTGTTAGTTAAGCTTCGCCAAGTCAATCCAAGCCAGGCAACACTACGGCTTTTGACTTTTATCGACTTGACTTGAATTTTTGTCAGAAGTTAGCGTTACCTTAAGCTAGAGCTTTCATCTTAAGGTAGGTAGTAGGTACACATACGTATACTAGGTACCTAGACGACCTACTACCTACATAAAGCTAAGGAAAGGAAAGAGAAAGCCAATATATGTAGTTGACTTAAACTTAGCTTAACGGGAACTTACTGTGAAACTTTCAGTCTCAAATCTGGAACGCATATATTGTCAGGTCCACAATTCTTTTGTATTGATATGGAATCTTTTTCAACTGTAGATGTTGTAACATCAATAACAGGCTGGAGCGGACGCCTACTTGCTAAGTATCTGTCCTCTATCATGGAATAACGGAGTTCAGCCTCCAAAGATGTAAGTTTGTCTCGAATCTGAGGCTGCAAATACACAAGTGCGCAAAACACGTCCCATGTTAACTTAACTCTTTATCCGTCATATTAAATATATTTACTTACTTAGCTAGATATCTCTATTGTCTACACAGTCTACAGTCTACTGCACACATATCGTCTTTGATGTGGCATTCGGGCGGATCTATATTTGCTAGGAATATAATATATATCTGTAATAAAGAATAGGGATACATATCTTCATTTTCTTTATTTTAGAAAGCATTTTGAGACATCTAAATTGTGTTAAGTTCGAAATGATTATGGCTTCTCTTTTCGCATAGAACAACTTTTTGCACAACTTAAAATTTTCGTCAAAACTTTCATTGAAATACTAAATTCATGCATCGAATTCAATTTTGGAAGATATGAAGTTAAAACAAACGCTTGTATGTATTATAGCTTCAATTTCTCCCTTTGCCCCAATTCCTTTCTCCGACAATTCAGATAAATTCAAATCTCTTAAAATGCTTTTCAGAACCAAAAGAGATATCCCGATTTATTTTTCCTGTCAAATTCAGATATCCTGAAATGGCGCATCAGCAACGATATTTATACAACCAGCCAGGCCAGTACGTATGTATGTTATATTATTATATAAGTTTAGGAGCTATTCTAAATTGTGAATAATAGCAAATTGTTCTCCCGAGAATCTACTAATCGAGCACGATCCTCCCAATATTAATACTGCTCGGACGTGTAGCCAGCGATAATACAGATAGCCGATGCCACTACACTGCCATCATAAATGCTCCTGACTCCTGCCCTGCCCGCTATTACAAAACTAACTCTCTTCTCTACGTTTTTACGCTCCCAGGCATCTCTAACTTTCATTTTATGCAACTGTAGGACAGTGGCTATTTAACATTATCTGTTATACACAATCAGTTCAGTCCAGTTCGTATTTATTTGTTAACTACGACAAACATTATGGCTATTGCATGTACAATACTACATTATATGAGGTAGTTTGTTAGCCCATTAAAACCTTAATCCTGGGAAGTAATTCTATTTACTTGTATTCGGCAATATTCTATGCGAAACCAATACCTACAAAACAGAATGGAGAAAGCAAAACGTCAAGTTTAGTACCAGTAATCTAAATATTATACGGCAATTGTTTTCCAAATAGCCGTAAAATAGGGATCTCCTTGTTCGCATATTATCTTTGAAATTTTATTGTCATTTATATGTATTTTGTACATTTAAAAAAGTAATAGTACTTATGTTAAATTACAGGCTTAGCTTATGCATGCATCGGAAAAGACTTTTGTCAAACCAACAGGGCCAAGCCCCTACTTTTTTCACTTTCGCCGTGTATTCAAATAGTGAAAGTATTCCGTTTTACGGTTTCCAACCTTAGAATCACGCGCCCTTTCAAGGGATTGCTTCTTTTTCGCCCCAGGCAACCTATTTGCACTTTGTCAATTCGATCCCTTAAGAGGTAATGGCTAAAAGCTTCTCAGAATATCTGTAATATGGTAACCGATAGGCAGTATATGTAGAGTCCCTGAGAAAATATTTTAAAAGTTAAAATCTATCAAAACATCAACTAAATTGATGGGATGGGTTGGAGTTAGATCTGAGCTATTTAAATTACACTTGTGCAAGGGTCCGAAAAACTTTCTCTGTAGAGTGCTTTCATATTATATTTGTGCACTTTCACATAATTAGGAAAGTGAATATTCTAGTTCGTTAGTCTGAAACTCCCCACTGGGCATTACTTACATAGTTATGCAATTCCCATAGAGTTGTTTATAATGTTAACAAGTACAACTAGGTACACATAGTACACAACGTACATGAACAACCCATTTAATTAGGTTTGCTTCACATCACATAACTAGTAGGTACACAACACTTTAAATTGTTTGGTTTGACTTTGAAAGCCGTAAAATAAATATCATGCATATTATTTACCGTTCACTTAAGGGGGACTTATCGCTTTTTCAGTCCAAATTACGGCGAAACGACTACAACAAAACTGGTTGACATGACGTATTAAAAATCTCCAGGTTTTTTCTGGGGGATACGAAGGAGAATTTTTACAAATTGTAATTTCTAGTTAGTAATAATCAATTTTGAAAATTATGAGTAGGGATTTACATGTGAATAGAATTTGGACACTGTTTTTTCCTACTGTCCTTTAAAAATCTCCATTAAAGGAGATTCATATCCTTCAGAAAGAACTTTTATCATTTGAAAAAAAATATATCAGATGTCTGCACATTGATTTTTTGAAATTTTGTTATTTGGGCTGAAAGATTGGCTCATGTAACTCAGTTGAGAGATTAGAATAGAAAGTAAATGTGGTTTGTTCCAAAGTCATAGGTATCTAGAAAGTCTCATCTACAAACCTAAACACCCAACCTTAACTAACGTGATAACTATTCTCAAAGGATCCACAGTCAACATTCATGGCGCAATCGCTTTCTCCCATTAAATTACTATGTGAAAGTGTTGACAAATTTGAAATGCACTCTTAACTTTATCCTCATATTTCAGGCAGCAATTCATAATTCATTTCAGAATCATTTGATCTCACATTTCCCGTTGTACCACTCTAAAACAGAAAATTACTTCTTCAGCGGCAAACTATTTACGCCTACGGTATATTGCATACTTGAATCTTGACTACAAAGCCGTAAATCCTTCAAGTAAAGCCTCTTCACTTTCACTGTTCCTTTCTACTTTCTCCTCATCATACTATTATGGATGGTTGACTTGATTTGACAAAGACTGAAAATATTGTGGTGTACCTATATAGAGGAAGGAACTTTGATCTATAAACATATGCATATTCAAAATACAGATATAACACAACACCAACTATCAGAATCCAAATTACGTTTCGGAAGCTATCGCTTATCATTTACATAATATAACACACTCATGCAAATTTTATTTGCCAAGTAACCTTATTTATGCATATCCAAGTAAGTAACTCATTTACTTAGTTGTAGTCTTAATAATGTTTGCAAAATCCTATTTTACTGTGTATGGAATACAAAATTTATATTGTATGCACTTATATTCAAGCGGTGTAATAAATCTAACGTATTATTTAACCTCTGAATTCCCAAAGTGGAAAATAATGATCCTAATCTTTCAAATGTGGTTAATTAAATATTATTATACACGTACTTTCGTATAAATACTCCTAATGTAAGATAGCTTTCGATTATTGGTATTTAGGAACTGTGAGCATAACTCCTTGAAATAAAAAGTAAGATATTTTACTATGATAGCTATACGGGTGTAAATAGTAAAATGGAAATACTATGTTCCCCATGAAAAAGTGAAAGTATTCCTAATTGAACCCGATGGCCATAAAATAACGTGTTAGAAAGGCAATGCCGTATCACACAACACTGCACAAGTAATCCTAAGTAAACCTCGTCATACAGCTTCTGACAAACTATTAAATTCAATTGAAATTTTGGCAAATTCCCAAAAGGAGATTAAAGCATTCTTTATTAGAGCACTGGATGCAAATGGACTCACTTAGCATAGAAAACACAAATGCCAAATAAGAATGGGGAATTGAAGCCTAAATTATTCCTTTACTGAGCTTCATAGCACGCCTACAACTTTACTGTAAAGTGTACCTGGAAGGAACTCATTTTCTTCCCTTTCCTCCTCTTAAATTAGTACTACACTATCTTCTCAAGGATGTAAGTACATATTTACATTCTCCTTTATTTTAAGACGTTAATATGTCCTTACACCAGACGACCTTGTCTAAATACCTTACTTTTAGTATACCGTCAAAGCTGAAAGTAGTGCGAATGTATCAGGAATCATCAATTATCGTTCCGTCTCACCTTCTTATATTCATCTGGCGATGCGTTAAAATAGTAGTTTCTCTCAATCAATTTACCCCTTCTGGAATAAATGTATAGAGAATATACAGAATTAACTAAGTAAATTAATATGTGTACGTCCCAAAGGTAACGCGACATAGGAAAATACATGGAGAAAGTTCATTACACTCAAATTACTGCTTGAAGCGTTTGGGAAACCGTGAAATGGCCTCCAAAAGAAAAGATGGAATTATGCATCGTGATTGAAGGAGGCCATTCCACGGTTTACCAAAAGCTATAAATAGTGTTTAGAGTGTACATAAAACATTGAACTTCTCCATGTATTTCCATATAATGCCTAGCTAGTAATGGGACAATCTGTATAATGTAAATATGTATTAAGCTTACTATTTATTTCTAAAACTGAAGCAAAAATTATAAAATTAAATGCTGGAATAAGCAAACTAAACCAGTCCAATTGTAAAGTAGAGGTAATAATAAGCAAAATAAATCCTATCCCATAATCACTAAATAATTACATTTATTACACATTCGAAGCTATGAAATATTACCAATTGCTGTTCGGAGGAAGGGTGCTGATGATCCCTGGATGGGATATAAAGTCAATTCATAATATAACTATCTTATTCGTAAATTACATAGAAGAGTACGCGGAATGGACAAAAGGATGAAATAGTCCGTGCATACCTTCTACTGAATACCTACACAGTACATACATACGCACGCAGACTAAGCGGAAGACTTAATTAAAAAGTTAGTTGACATTCCACAAGTGCCTACGTAACGACACTACTGGCTGTAGACTGTAGACTGTAGACATCCTCATTCGGTAAAAGCTATCTTACTCCACTACACAGTACAAAAGCACTATATACTATATACTATAATATGACGGATGGTCGTAGTAACTATTTATACTAAAGATACCTAAGTAATACTTAATACTGAACTGTATGGCTCTGTGCAGGAGAATAAAGACAAACGTACTTATAAATATAGTACTTACCCTTAAGTATACTTGTTGACTAGAGCACACTTGTTTCTTCTTTGTCAATCTGACAGTTTCATTCATAACGTGACGTCCTTCATGATTCAAGAAAAACATTCGGGGATCCTTGGGCTTCTTTGAATCCAGCGTATATTGTACATTGAAATCTGCATGGAACATTTAATTCAATTTACTCTGACATGCCACACTTCAGTGAGGCTCCAATTGAGACACTCAGCGTGTTAAGTGAAGGACTCACTATTCTTATATAAGTTCATCGTCCTACATACATACATTACATTCGTACCTACTATGTTTGATGCTTGCATCTATTACTTGATAATATAGAAACGACATTACACAACAGTGCAGACTATTTACAAACAGACCTCTTGTCTAGGAGATGAAATAGTAAACCGAATCTCAATCTGGCATTATAATTTGGACTTGGAGAGTGCAATAATCAAACTGTAGGAATGAATTCATGCACAACCATTACGATTGATCATTTCACACTTTTCAATCTATCATATAACATATAAGAACTATATACAAACGACAAACCCTCCCGTATCTGTTGTAGAATAAAGGATGGAATTTCTACCCCATGTATCATAAACTACACTATGGAATGAAATTATATTTAAAGTATAGTGGATTTCATTCAAGGGGTTGTGGCTGATCTTAATATATTCCATTTCTTACATCCGTTACAGCGGATTTTCTCTGACAAGTCCTTTTCAACAGAATTCACTGTATTTACTTAAGAGTTACTATTTATTTACTATATAAAATAGAGTAAAAATATCAGCATTGAATACAATGTTAAAGTGATACGTTAATTTACATCCTAAGCCTCCTAGAACAGACTAGACTGGAGAAAACGTTGAAAGTTACAAACTGATAATACATTGCCAAAGATAGGAAAGTTAAGCTGACATGTCAGTTTTAGGTTTCCATTAAACAACTCATATTCATATGCCATATATGTATCATAGTATATATGACTTAGCATTATGGCAAGTGCTACAAAATCTTCATATACAAATTTGTATATCTAGATATATTTGTTATTATTATATCTGTATATACTGCATCATACTATGATGAGCAGGAGATTCCCTCACTCACGACTGAAGATTATTGTGGTACGTACGTGTTATAAATAACAATTTTCCAGCGGCGATGATTGAGTAAGTTTATATACAGCCTTCCAGTATACAGATACTGTTTGAATTAATTTCGTATGAATGTATATATATCGCGAAGAACATTATTTATTACGCTGATGTTGACATATAGCGTATACTAATAGGTACTGTGGTTTATGAAATATCGTTTCAAATGTAACGTACCTATATACTCGTCGGCTCCAATTCCATCGTATTCCATGCAAAGGCTTAGCGGAAGACAGGAGACTCGAGTAGAATCTCTGAGAGAGCAGCTCTTATCCTCCAAATTGATTTGTTTACTTTGTGATGATGTAAATGATAGTTTTGATTTTACACGAACGACTGGTTTTGATCTTTCCGTTTCAAATAAATAATTTTCTCATTAGACCACAATCAAATCAAATCCCAGATGCAGAGTA
>JAQFYC010005774.1:0-13607 GCA_034694165.1 Tomocerus mixtus | reverse complement strand
ACCTCCAAAAAATGAACCATCCCGGACGGGAAAGTTGGGAATGTTACCATGTGGAACTATTCCACCCGAAACCTTGAAAATAACACAATTATTGATTATACAGACAAGGGACCAAAATTACAGATGTGATAGCTTATCAGCTAAACATCAAATAATCAAATAAATACTTTACCTTTTTGTTTTGTTAAAGGACTTATTTCTTGCTCCTCGATGTCAACTGCAGAAATCTCTTTGGGAAAATCTATAACTTGCGTGTCCCCATTTTCTGGAATATTTGTTATACTTTCCTCATTGATCCATAAATTTCCCTCGACATCGACTTTTATCTCTTCTATTGTCATCTCAGGGGGGTACCCATTCTTCCCCCCAACTTCATTTAAATCCATCTGAAGAGGATCATGATCACATATTTCCTCAATATCATCTTTTTCGTTTTCATCGATGATTGAATTTCTCGACTCTGCAGTAGTTTCAAGATATGGAGCTGGGGCAAGTGTATTCGGTCGATTAGTATTTCCAAAATTATTTTTGGATTTCGCAGAAACATCAACCTCGATTAGTTTCTTCCAAGAAGACGGTGTAGTCCTTTTGTTTTCCTTCTCTCGGCGATGTAATATTCCCAAAGAAAAGACCAACACCAACTCAGAAACGCTTTTCTGTAATAACTCCAGTTTTTCCGTAAGATTATCTAATGAAGTAGCTGAATCCAAACACTTAGGACAAAACTGTATGTAATCCTGATTATTTCCTGAACTACTTAATTTGCTGTTTGTACGATTTTCTTTTGTGATTTCTGAATGTAAATATTTAGAGCAAAGTTGATAAAATTTGTGGGAATTGTTTGAATTTGAAATAAAGGTTCCAGCACTTACTGAAGAAAAACATATTGTACAAGGTTTATTACAATTGTTGCCTTCGTCGTAATTTTCAGGAAACATTTTTTGATGTTTAAAATATGATCAGAGTTTGGTGAAAGGAAGTTACACTTTCATTTCCAATTCCCAGACTTTTTCAACTGCGCGGTATAGGAATCATACTTGAACAGCGATTGATTGACTGCAGTTCACTTTCACTTCACTGACATCTGAGACTATAATCCTAGATCCACTTCATTTACATCTTTTCGGAAAACTATAAATTCTGCTGTGTATTTGGTAAGTGGTAAAGTGGTTATCTAAGGGACCATCCATAAAAGACGTCTGCGGTTTAGGGGTGGGAGACAGTCGGCTATGTTTTCGCTTAATTTGCCATATTAAAGAACAAAAATTTTGGCTATTGTGAAATGAATTTTGTTCTATTTTAAAAAATATCTATGCATTTTAATTAATTATTGTAATCAAGATTTAAAATTAACCCAAAGGGTTAAGAAAATGTCGGAAAGAGATTGGGTGCAATGAGCCTAAAAGTTGTTTCTACCATGTGCATGAGTAACTCTAAATATATACATGCTCTTTAGTGGAAAATAATTACAACAAGTGAATGGATAATGTGCCGTTTAATATTTATCTAATGGTAATGTTTGTGTTTGCTCATGTTCGCTATATAACACATCACAACTTTACTTCGCGTATTATGTATCTTGTATAGAATGTACACTTTGGCACGCTTACATTTACCGTATTGCAGTTTTCCTGTGCACATTAAAAATGTTCTCACTTTGCCTCTTCAATTACGTTTAAAGCATACAGATATTCTGTATAACTGTATTTTTTGTAAGCCTGCAAATAAATGTAATGGCTATATTGTCGCAAGTAGCGACTCATAACTTGTTCAGAATAGCACAGAACAAAAGACTGTTTATTGTGCATTTGCATTATTTTAGTAGCTATTCAAAGTTTATAACATATAATTAAAAATAACTACGCAACACTTTAGTGGAAAATGCACTAGCGTGATTTATTAATTTTTTTGAGATCTTACAATTAGTAATACTTACAAACATTGTAGGTACGTGCTGTAAAAGTTGTTCTTCCAAATTAATTTCCATTACCAATTAGTTACATTGGGATTATTAAAAAATGTTCGGTTCTATGAGAACCCTTTAAAATGAGACACAATGAACTGCATACATAATGAAGGCTGGAAGACGGAAGGTTTGTGTGTATTCCGCTTTCATAGAACCGATTTTAAACAGAAAATTTAGTTGTGAATAAGTATGACTTTGTAACAAGTAAGTATAAAATATATTTCATTATTTAATATTTTGCTGAATCTGTATATAAGTAAGGAGTCTGAATGTGTATGTAGCCACGATATCTCAAAATAGGTTTGAGATGGCCACTTCAGAATTTCAAAATGGCATTTTGAGAACTCGTGATTTCACCATTGACAAATGACCGTGCGCACAAATTTTTTAAATGACAACATATTATGATAAATGTGGTATCGTTTGAAAATTTAAGACACCCCTAATAAAAGTTATGGCGTTAAAAAAAGAGTGGGCGTGTATGTAAAAAGCATAACTATTTAGCTTTGAAATGATAATTCGCGTGGTGTTTCTTCGCTGTTGAGCGGTTTGAATACTCTTTAAGCTCTTCACCAGGTTTTAACCCTGATTCGCACTTTTCATAAATACACCGATATCTACCGCCAGGTAAACTTAAGATGTATAGGTCAAACAGGTCTTTCCTCTCTATAAATGTAGATCCCTTTTTCGCTAATTTTCTAGGCCTGTGTGAATTCGGCTGTTCCGCCCTTCTCTGTAATAAGTTCCCTCGTCATATAAGTCAGTCATATCATTTATCCTTTTCAATTGCTTTTAATCATTTATCACTTTAAATCGCTTGCTTACTTTCGATGTTATACGTTTTCCACCAGCGTCGCTGGACTTCTCAGACACAGGCGATTTGTCATGGAATGGTGAGACATTCGATGAGGACGAGGGCATTCGCAAAAGGTTCACTTTAGGGCGCCTATTTTGTGTAGGGCTTGCATTTGCACTATAGCGTCTAGAATACGATATCACACCTGAAGAATAAGAACGTCATTAAGGTAAAGTAGATAGTCAGGAAGATAGTTCGCAATTAGTCCCGCATTTTATGGATTTCGTAAGTCATGTTAAATTTGGAGTAGGGATTTTACATGCAATGCACGTTTCTGACGTCAGAGACGCACAACTTTCTGCCTTCTCATTGGCTGATTTGAATTCACATTAAGTTAATTTAGGCAAACTACCTTATCTTTCTACTTTACCTTAAACATCAGTAAATGTGGTACAGTAAATTGTAAAACTGACACAGTAAAAACTAGTACTGTGTGCTGGAACTATTCATGGGAATGTAACAGTAATCTTTCCTACGAAGCTCCATTCCAAATGTTCTATATTACAATTCAATGGCTTCAAAATTAGAAACTTTAAAGTGCATTTACAAAATATTATAAAATGCAAATTGCTGTTTTTAAATACATTGTTTTTCCTTCAAAATAAAAAATATAACTTGAAATTACATCGATTATAATTTCGACATGAGAATTCCATTTTGGTAGGTCCCGTACATCAACTTACGAAAAGTTGAAATCCTTACATCAAACATTCAAATTCAATTGTCTACTATATTGCTCTTCGGTTCCACATAATATTTTATTAGGGTTACTATTCTATAGTTTGCATATAGTTGTCATAATGAAGAATGTTAACGACAAATATTCTGAACACAAGCGATCTCTCGACAGAATAAAATTGAGATGGCGAGTAAAAGTAATTCTTCCCATGAGGATCAATGTTTTTGGTTTTCAATTTTTAGTCATAAAGTGCTTCTGCTTTCTCCAGGAAGGACATGGGTTTGAGTTTAAAGGATGTTAAGTGTTTTAAAATAATACTTCTTAAAACCCCAGCTTGTTCGAGAGAGTCTATATAGCCTATATGCACTGTCTGCTTCAAAATTATATATTTAATATTTTATGTTTAGCCTTTAGTCTAAATACTAAAGTGCGTTGTTGTATTGTATACTAAAGCTGAAGTTCTCCCATTCTTCCGCAAAAGATATGCAAAAAGATATGTGAATTTGCACAAATACCTACGAAAATATGAGAGGGTTTACTTGGTAAAATATATTTCAAATCTAGTTTAATATTAATCTATCCGACTATTCTGAATCTACTCTGCTTTCTGCGAAAATACTTAACATCCACAGAACTGTTAAATCGAACTTTTACGATAACAACCTTACGAACCTACGTATTTATATTTATTTCAATTTGCATATTTTCAATATTATCCTTCTCTATACCTTAAAATATTATCTACCTTGAGTTACGTTCCCTATAAGGTGGAGTATGTTATTGGGCGTTATAAAAGCCCGAAATATATACTCTTCACGAATCAGGTATAGTGGTGTTATACTTATATAATTCACATTGACTGTAAAAATCTCTTCTTTTGACCTTTTAAGGCACCACGCTCTTTAGGGCCCCGGCCCCGGATGGGGTGGATTCTCAACTTGTGTCCTGTCATTGCATACTTGTTAGCAGAGTAATTGCAACCATTATGTGGACACTTTTGTGAGTTCGCTTGTACTTTTCCTTCAAGTTTCCTGTAGGAAGGCCGTCCTCTTCTTTTTGTAGGTTTTAATTTCTTATTCTGCTCTGTCGCTGTTGCAGCAGGTGCACCTGTTTTGATTTGAGATAAAAATTATAATTATTAATCATCATGCACAATGTAGACAACATTTCGTTCCTATGTATATGACTAAATTATTTTATTCCCTAGCTATATTCTTAAATAATTTCAAAAATATTGATGCGTAGCCTGCGTAGGCAATTTCTTCAAAAAAGTCAAATAGTATGTCCTTGTACTTCATGTGCGCTATGTTCAGAATTATTTATAGTATTAAATAATTGGTACATTGGTTAACTCAAGTTAAAAACATTCCAAGTATTTAATCAATAAATGTAAAAGAGAAAGATATACTAAAGCTGTGTATCTGTATACGCCAATTAATTGCTTTGAACACTTTTGAATGTATTAACAACGCTATACATTATTTGAGAAACTCGAGGAAGACATTATATTAACAACAAACAGTTATTTATTTTTAACGTTTCAACGACCACAGTCGTCTTCTTCAGGAAACATAAGACGAAATGAACCTTTTAACTAAGAGTACATGTTGACATTTAGAGAGACAGCAAAGTATAATACAATTTATGTGTTTTGTTTAGAATTGGCAATAAAATATTAAATGCTGATTATGTACTAGTATGATAGTTGCTATTAGGGATAATATGGACTCAATCGTACTTAATTAGATTGGAGAGTACTGATAGCCAAATTCGATTGATTTTCATGCCTGTGTCTAGATTCATTTTGTTCTTTGCATTCTGTATGTAAAGGCCTTCTTTGAACTTTCTCTGATAGAATCGTGGTTCTTTCTTTAAGATTTTTGATTGGGACTGATTTATTTTATGAGTGGGATTTTCTGCCATATGTAATGCAACTGCCGAAGTTTCAACTCTATTATGTCTGATATCAGCTAGATGTTCTTTTAGTCTTGGTTGAAAATTCCTACAGGTTTCTCCATAGTACTTTGATCCGCAATCATTGCATGGGATGACATATATACCTGAGTTAATTGGCGTTTTTTGATCCTTATGATTGCATACTAGAGTTTGTAACTTCTCTCCCGTGAAAAATCCAAAGTTTAGAGAAAAATGTTGTTTCATTATTCTGGTTAGTTTGTAGGTACTATCTCCAAAGTAAGGTAAAATTAGACGTGGAGCATCTTTTTCATCCGCATTATTAGCTTTGTTTTTTAAATATTGTATTCGATTTAAAATAATAGTTCTGGGATAATCGTTGTTACAGAAAATTTTTGTTATATAGTTCACATCCAAGTGTTCTGGACTGCAAATTGAAAGAGCTCGAGTTACTAGAGAGTCGATTACTGAGATTTTGTGACTTTTAGCGTGAAATGAGTTAAAATTTAGGTATCTTTCCGTGTTCGCAGGTTTTCTGAATACTTTAAATCTTAAAGATCCCACTTCGTTTTTAATAATGCTGATATCCAGAAAAGCCATAGCTTGAATCTCAGAAAGTACTGAGAATCTACAGAGCCCTGCAAATCTTGAATTTGGAGCACAACGATTGTTTCAAACCATTTGTCTTTACCGTTTTCACGTCTTTGTTGTCCGTCCTCTCCGTTGTGTCCATTTTAGGGACCCTGAAGTGCTACGATGTGTTCGGGATGCCTGAATATCTTTATTTTCCCATTATCGTGTTCCTCTGTGCCACTTGCATTTACTACATTCTTGGATCTGGGGCTGAGGCATCCACCCAACTATCGCAACTGCCACGCCATCTGAACACAATTAATTTTAAATCAGAAAGTAGCATTAATAGCCCAAGGGGGTTGTATTTGAGGAAAATGGCCAACTCATGCTTGCCAATCAGATTTCATTACAGATTCTACTTCCTGGACATTGAAAATTATTTAAATTACACAATGTCTATCATTGATTCCACTGTCTCTGTTCTATGTATGATTTAATGTGCAAGAATGTAGGATAAAAAAATTCAAACCATTCATTAAAGTTTACATCATTATATAAAGTACCTAATTGGCAACTGGACTTTGGTTAACCTTTGAGATATTTCTACGTTTAATTTCGCATTATGCATTTTATATTTGAATTGTTCATAATTTAACCCTCGCTAATAATTGATGAAAAAAATCATTGATGCCATTATGCCTGACTTATCAGGACCGAAACTTCAGTATTGATTCAGTATTTTATTTATATATTTAATATACACTATAATATTAGTAGTAGTATACGTCATCATATTACAATCATATCAATTCATTACATTTTTTTATAAATTTATATAACGTATGTATTACGTGAAGCCAATTATAATGCATTTTCTATATTAGGCATATGAAATGTTATTAGCTTGTATCCGAATTTTCCCTAAACTTTTCCAGAAACTAACGGCGCGACAAGACTTACACTGCAAAACCTACCACTTAACACGTTAGGGGTTCACACTCGGTGGCGCCCGCACGAAAATGTTGGACATAGGCACAGATATTAGATTATGCCAAACTATTAAAATACGTACATGTAGGTAATTATTAATATTTTCAAAAATTGGACACAGGCTATAGCCTACTTCGCGTATGGCTGCGGGAGCCACGATATTGTTTTTGTCAAAGAAGTTGATTTGATAGTGATGGATGCTTGGTCTGAATACATAATCACTTGAACTACATACACAGTACAAAAAGTTATTCTGAGACGTACGTAGCACAAGCAAGTTCCTTTGATTCAATAATATACTCACTCATTAGATTGATGCAAGACAATAAAGTTGCTGCACTCCAGCCCTTGCACAATTACATTGTACATTGGATGCATAAAATAACCTCTTGTCTATAAAACAATCCTTAAGCTTAAAGACGTAGTTGATTGGCCATAATATTACCTATTTACTTAAACTAACTACTTACTTAGTACTTAAGTATTAGACGCGTACTTAGAAGAATGACATTACGTACCATGCAAACTACTACGTACTTAGCAAAACATTATTTTTTTAACCAAAAGATTTTGATATCAGCATAATGAATTTTAGTTTAAGGATAGATGAAAATATCAATACTAAAACACATTTGCATATTCATATTAAATGAGGCATCTCGCCCTCAATTCTAGTCCACTTAACTGTTTTGCTGAATTTGCTAGGATACTACATAGAATACATCACTTTACACAAATAAATAATAGCAGTTAATAGTCTACTGAAAAACAGTTACTAGAGACTCTTGGAAAACGCAAGATAACAAATCCTGGCTTTCCAAAAATCAGTCAACAGGAATGGATTTCCCAAGGGCACGGCTACACTGCATTAGCATACCTATGGCCTTTTTGGTTTTTATGTTAGTATGTTCCACCCAGCTGAGCTTTTTATGAAGAACCAATGGTAGATATGAAACATATTTATCCGTGTAGCTTTAATATTTTTAGTGTACATTGAATTCATGCTTCTGTGCTTATTATCAGTTTAAAAGTGCCTCGGCTTATGCTTAAAATAAATTTAGGCCAACTCTTTTTCTTAATTATTGTAAAGTTTCCGATTTTAAATGCAACTGGTTTGCAGGATTTTTGGTATTTCTCCATGTATTTCACATCTTCCTTATTTGTAGCAGAGAAGAACGATATACTTTTCGTAATGCTGTTAATGCTTTTCGATATCTTATTGAGTATTGTTAATAATACGGACCAACCGAATATCATAAAAATTGAATATGAGCAAAGCACAACTAAATTGTAAGGCGATATTTTGTCATGGTGCACTAGAACAAGTACATTAGTGACTAAAACTGATCGATTAAGAATTAAAGATGCAGGTGGCAGAAGCTGCTCCGCTAATCGAAGAAGATATTTGATTTGTAGACTTAATCTTATATGAAGTGGCACGAAAGTAGAAGGTGTGCGAACGACAGATCCACTTAGGTAGCTGTCTTTACCAAATCTGCGAAATTAATTAATTTGATTTAATTAATTTAATTTTTCGAGATTGAATTCAGGGACTTTTTTAATTATTCAGTAATTAAAATAATTTATTTACTTTAGCTCGTTTCCAATTAGATCAAAATACCAAACATGAAACACCATATTAATTCCGGTCAAGGATACCAAAAGCCAAACAACTGAGAATTGCCACCAGCAGATAATACCGCCGAGTATGTTTACTCCGAAATGTCTATACTCTTCTGGCAAATGATGATATGGGAATATTGGGATATCGTAGCACACCAAATAAAATATTGTAATTAAAACTGGATAAACTACTGAGATAGCAGTCATAGCACGCATTGCCATTATCACTGTGTAGCTTAGATCTGGAATGGTTTCCAAATATTTACCTACATAATATGAAGTATAATCAAATTAAATTGAAAAACAATTATTGGACAATTAATTTCTAATTTTTGATATTTTTGTGTTAATACAGATTACCCACCTTGAAATTCTAATACTGTTTTGGCAATTTCTGTGTTGCAAAAAAGAAAATCTCGGAAGAATAAACTTGTTATTAGCTGCCAGCAGAGCCCTCCCCACGCTATGCTAGTTATGGTAAAACAAAATCCGTAATAATACGAGCCGTCGTTTGCTAGTATCATTAAAATTAACTGAGCAGTGAAAAATACTGTGAAGGAGAACCAGACTGTGATGGAAATATAATTTCTGTATTGAGCCCATCTAGACTTTGATTTTATCAAACACAGGTATTTGCTGTCGAAAGTTCCTGGAAATGCACCCGTAAGATTACACAATTTTATGCAGAAAATCAAAAGTTTTATGTGCTCTATTCGATTATTTGGGTATTTCAATTTTTTCAATTTGTCGTCAATATGCAACATTTTGAAAACTATTTTTTTCTCTAAGTCTACTACAGATTCTGTATAGTTCAACCCAAAGCACTACCACCAGTGGGCAAAATATTCATCTCGATTTATGTTTCCCATTTTATCAAAAAAGAAATCTGGGAAAGAAAATTGGAAATCGTTTCCACCTTTTCGATGTAATTTTATTATGCCATTATACCATTCCTAGTATCGATAACAAAACTTGCAAACACAAGTTTTACCGTTTCCAAATAATTTTGTCAGGGGAAATGTATACAATTACAATAGGTATTATAGGATATTATCAAACAAGTCCTTGAGGACGACATATATTACTTACAAAATGCAGAAGCTCAATATGTTACCAAAGAGCTTACATATTTTTAGCAAAGCTTTAATATGGGACTTGACTGGGTATAGTTAAAAAACAAGCCTGTGATAATAATTTGCCGCAACTACCAGTTTTATATTGAAAAACTTGCGAAATAAATTATATACTACGAAGTTCTTACTGAAAAGTTACTGTGCCTACCAATTTCTTAAACAAAATAATGATAGTCACCAGTCACCATAACTATTATTTGTTCCTGAATGTCGCAGTCGCAAAATGCAAAAGCGTGGTAAGAAATAATTATTAGTGAAATAACAAAACCTTTCCTGGAGAAAATTGTCAAATATGTAAATATTAAATGCGCAGTGTTTTTATCATTCCTGGTATGATTATATGTTATAGGTAGAGTACCATTTGAAACTTGAACCTTATTCTACATTGAAAATAATTTAAGTGTTTAGGCAATCAATAGTTATCAGTAGCAAAGCTAAAAATAAATTTATTTTAAAGCGTACTAAAATGCCTAGAATGTTGACTACATTAAATACAGATAATATTTGATTACAAAGGTATCTCTAATCGGAACAAACTAATTCTCTTGTCGAGGTATGCGTTGACTAGTTTAATAAATACATAATGCAATTAAAGCTAATATAATATTTCCAGATGCGCAGTATGTAACGATTGACCCAATGTGGTGTTCAAATAAAGATTAGTAATAATAAACCGTGGTAAACGTTGTAGAAAAGGAGCTTGTCGATAGTGAAAATCACTGTGATAATTAAATTATTGAAAATCATTGACAGATTGACAGACAGACTTTTCACATAAAGATAATAATAATAAATAAATAATAAAAAAATGTGGAACCAATATATGAACAAACAAATCAAAATGTAAACAGAAATGAATTAAATTGCCTTATTTTACGTAAAATGTCAGATACAGTAATAACAAATTGAAGTGATTATTTCAAAACCTGGCAGATGAGGTATCGTACGAAGGCTTATGACCTCGAGAATCTAACCATGTAATAATGAGGTCAATCGGTTGACGGGTTACCGACTTATGTCAATTTGAAACATGATGTTCCATATGAGCATATCGACAACTATTTTCACAGTGACCATATCGATAATGATCTTCCAGATGATCATATCGACAATGATCTTCCAGATGATCATATCGACAATGATCTTCCAGATGATTATATCGACACAACGCAATTAATTTGAAATTCGGCACTACAAGCTCCTTTTCTACAACGTTTACCACGGTTTATTAACATTTAATTGATTTTGTGAGAATATGCTCAGGATTAATACTTAACTCTATATATTTTTATCTATATTTCCCTACATATATTTACAACCTAATTGTCTCTTTGCGAGGAAATTGTTTATTACAGTTTAATAAATAAATTAAAGCTAAACTAATCCTTCCCGATGCGCAGTATGTAGCGATTGACCCACTATATCTGCAAATAAAGATCAGTAGTAATAACAATTAATTGATTTTGTGAGTATATTTTATGGGCATTTTTAAATCCACATTAGGATGTATGGTGTAAACATATATTTCTCCTCTCTAATAATATATTTATTTGGCATAAACTCGCTTCAGAAACATGTGCAGTCTTGAACCTAAACTGCTACCGACGATTAGATTGTATTCGGTGCTTCTTTCCGTGTACTCGCTAAATGCGTAAGATCTGTTGGCGTGTGGTGTCCGAAGTATCCGGTGCTTCTGTTGGTGTCCGAAGCCACCATATGAGTATTACTGTACAAGACGGTGAAGGAACTTTTGAGTGGGTGGGATCAGTAAGACTCCAATACCAGTGTTCACTGGCCGGATGGATAGCTGGATGAATTGGATGGATAAAATGGCTGGCTGGCTGGATGAAATGATATACTAGCCACCGGATGAAATGGATAAAAGAAATTTTGGGGTATATTGACGCACTTTTTCATGTCAGATTCACCAATTTACCATTAATTAAAGTATTGGTTTTATTCTCAGAAATGTTCGATAAAGTTTTTAAAATTTTTTTTAACTTAAATAACGATTTTTGGAACTACTTATCTTCAGTTTTACTCTTGCTTGGATGGTCATTTGATCACTTATATTATTTCGTCCATTTTATCCATTTCATCCAATTCATCCATTTTATCCGGATGGCTGGTCAAAATGCCAGCTATCCGGCTTTTTTCGAACACTGTCCAATACCTCATGTGCAGTGCATATTTGTATTCTATGATTGAAAGATTTTATGTTATGGGATATGTGATTAATGTTATTCTAAAAGTATATGAGTTCACAGCACAGTACTACTGAGTAATGTAACAGCAACACACACGTACCTATGAGTTATACTCTGTTCACAATGGTAATTGCTCCAACCCACCTTTCCCCGTAAATGTAACACGGGTAACTACTTAACTGTCTTTTAATAACTGACTTGTTGTAAGACTACTTTTGATTTGGATAAAACATAATATAATATTCGATTTTCCTCTAGTAATTGTAAAACTATCATTTTTATTTATGTATGCAGAAGGGAAATTTTGTTTGATGTAGAAGTAAAATATATGCCATGTAATGTGTACGTGAGATAATAACCATTATGTAAACCTTCAATGAGATATATAGATTGTGTTCTATGGGATTTTCCTACGAGAACTAATAAATAAATACATACATACAGTCAAGATGATGGGCTGCTATGCTAATAATTATCGGGTGCAGATTAATCGGCCCTATAAGTAGGTTTGGTAGCTTTAGATCTTAAACTTTATTTTTGCATGAAGTGGATTTAAGTAAAGAATAAAATTGAACTAGAATTAGCGAAAGAGCTTTAAACGATTAAGTTAACCCTATCTAGCCCTTGTTGGGTTGAATCGACCCAACACGTAAAATAATTTATAATAACTCAAAAACGACAGCATACAGTAAGCTGTTGTTTTATGACTTTTAAATTTAAGTATCCCTTGGGCGTATGTCACTTAAAAGACTTTTTGATTGCCCACAGGAAAAAATTAAATAATTTATTTTGGAAAAAGTTCACCCCAATCGAACCTTATGCGTGGTTACACATATGATGTATCCTGCAAAATTGTTTTTTTGGTAATTATATTATACTTTATTAGACCTTCCCAGCATTGCTAATGTTGTTCCCAACAAATTCTGGGCCTAAAAGGGTGGAGTACTGTCTTCCCGTCGGTTGAGGAGTAAAATATTTCTACCTCATCCGTGTGAAGCTTGTTGGTTAGGAAAAATTTACTTTCACAGGGATTGCATCATTACTATTATATGTTGAAGACAACATGAAAGCCCTTTTCTTACCCCTGATTGGGAGGGGGTAAATATACATTACGCGAATGAGCTGTCGTTGAATTACCGTACTACCCCTAGTGGGGAAAAGGGTGCACAAGGAAATATCTGCCTCCCAATTTTGGGTGGCAGATATTTCCACAATAATAAAACAGTACTACCACGTTTGGGGGGAATCGTACTATTCTTAGTGGGGGAGGATGGAGATAGGCACATTGTGTTACCCCTAATGGGGGCAGGGGGAAGGCTTCTACCCAATGATATGGTAAATATCCATTCTAGAGTCATCCTCTTACATTTAATGGACAATATTGGTCCTAATGGGTTTTCTGTAATAAAATATATCCAATCCTGGTACAAATAGGGTTCCTCTTATATTTTAAATGTGTCGTTGAAATATAAGACATTGCTGCCACTTTTATTTTCACAGTCGAAATAAAATCAATGTCATATGAAACAAAAGATCCTGCTTTTACTTACAGCTTACACCATATTGTATGATATATATTTTGCTTTTTCTCAGGGCCTGTCCGAGGCATGTGCGGGCTGTGCGACTGCACAGGGCCTCGCGCTTAAGGGGGCCTCGCGCTGACCAA
>JAQFYC010005773.1:0-13608 GCA_034694165.1 Tomocerus mixtus | reverse complement strand
TACTTAAGTAGTGTATCATATTTGAAGCATTATTGAGAAAAGTCGATCCCAGATTTTGATTAGGAAAGCCCTTTTCAACTCTGATACTCACATAACGTAACAACGGTAAAAGCAATAAGCTGTCTTGACTCAAATGACAAACACTAGAAATAAGTAGACACGATGCTCTTCATGTACTTATCCATATACCTTAGACTTAAAATACAGAATACAGACGGAGACAATGACTTTGCTTGATTATGTAACTTATTAGTATTAGCTCAGAAATGTGACAGCATACTCTAGGTATACTACTATAAAAGTAAATCGTACTTCTTTCCTCCTATTCATATAAAAAGGTAGTACATAGTTACATAAAGTATTTATTTATTACTTCTATTCTATTATTCGGTAGACGAGAGGAAAAAATCCTTTTCAAATTGAACCCCTTCCTTTTGTAAGCCCTTGAATTGAGTTCATCTTTATTGCTCTGTCAAAATGAAACCTAATATGTATCTTTATTGCACTTGTGATGATATCTTTTCATTTTCTCCATTATAAGTATGTACATACTTAATAGAGAGATATTACCAATCAAAATATATATAGATAGTTTAGCTAGATCTTTTGTATAATGAAACACAATACTTGACATTCTATATGTAGGAATGCACTCGCAAGTAATTATTTTTCATTGTAATGACACCGTGGCATGGCATGAGGTAAGTGTAAGTATGTATGACGTAAGGAATCTAATAGTTTAGCACAACGCGTCTTATTGCAATTAAAATTTAACTGAAAATAAAATTAGCCATTTAGCCATCATACTTACTACATACAAGAAATATTTATAGTGTTAGGATAATTAGCTTTCAGTTAGTAAATCTATAAACCTACAATAGTACAACCTACTCAATAAATTCGAATAACAATGAAATGCAAAAGTTATAGAAGTGCATTTAGCTCGAGCCGGTTCAACTGAACTCAACGCAAGCCGACAAGCCAAGACTCAAGACAAGAAAAGCCACACTTGTCTTATTATATTCTAAACTTGACTCATTGCATTGCATTCCGTCAACACAACTTTTTCGCTTCACTATCATTACCTACAAATATAAACATCCTCTCCAATATCAAAAGGCAATATATTACACACAGATTCTTCCTTGACAATTTAAGTTTAGCTCAAATTAAACTTGTACTATATTCTACTGTATATATCGTAATGCTATCACCACAGCATGCATAGCATTCCCCATCGCATTCAGCTTAGCGTACTCTTACTGCACCGCCTTCTTTTTCTTTCCCAGTCAAGCATGCTGAGGAGTGAGCCAAAACGCATTTTAACTACTCCGTCGGCGCCGAACGGCAATAATATTCATAATAAAGAATCACTCTTCAACTACTATATTGTGCAAATGATTCAACAATCTTTTGTCAATTGTGTTATGTAATAGGTATATGGATTTCTTTATATATTTATTTACGTATGTAAATCATTATATAAGGCATACTATTGCATTTGCATTGTCAATCACAATATTATGAGCATTCTATACCCTATCATTATCATTATCTATCATATATTGTTATTATGATATTCACATTTATTCATGCAATGCACGGTGACAATGGTACACTACTAATATTATACATAAAGCAAGTTGAATGCAATATCATAAATATATATTGAGCATTATTAGTAATTGTACTGTTACTTTATTCCACTTTGTTGGATGTATATGAGGAAAAGATACTCGATACGACAACAGTATCAATATCAAATGGAAAAACAATACAATGCGTGTACATATGTAGCAATATCACATACAAATAGGATTTCAATGACATGTACGTTATATATACTACATAAATATATATATAGATTACATACCTAAATATTTTATGTTCTATATCATTGAATCTACTATAATAATGTGTATGTAATGTAAACTGAATCTACTACTAACTACTATTAGCTACTATTACTAAATACGTGTAGTTTACATTAGTAAAGAATTCTCATGGTCACTTGTCAGCACAAAGTCGGCTTTCTTTTCATCCTGAATTGCATAGTTGTACACACGAGGGAGAACATCATATCTTCAATAGATTGGCATAAAATGGAAAGAGAGCTCATTGTCAGTTACTAACTATATCTCTATAATACACTCTATAATATATACAGCTATCACTACTTATCACCATCAATTCTAACTACTAGTTACTTACTACTTACAATTACCAACATATTTGTACCAGAGAACTGTGGTGTGGTGATATTCTACTAGTGTACCTTATTGTGTCTTCATTACCAAATAAACGCTGACAATAAAAGTGGAAATAAGGCGAACATTTAAATAATTGATGGGGTTATTCCACTTGGCTTTGTCAGTCTATCTCTAGCACTCTACTAAACAAATCTCATATTATTAGACTAACAAGGGAATTCGTAAACTTAAATACAACAGATTACATGCTTGCTTTAACTCTAAATAAATTTAAGTCAAACCAAGTCAAGAATAGCTCCATCTTTTGATGTGATGATATGGTTAGTACAACATATATTACTACTTAAGAAAACGTATAAGCAAGTAAAATGAGATGCTGGCTCACACATACTGAACAAGTGTAAGTAAAGTGTAATGTAATGTGTAAACAGATAAAAATGGTCACTCTCTACATGCATAAATGAATATCCTGTTCCCATCACGTCGTCGCTTTGCTTTAACAATCTCATCGTTATTCTCGATTGGTAGTGCACTAAATATTTCTATTTAGATTTTTATAAGTGTACATACTATTAGTTATTGCTTATAGTAATAGTAAAGCACGTCATATGCTCTGTATATTGTGCATATACAAGTCAGCAATACAAAATTAGTCGTCCAATAGAGTATATAAGTAGTGTCGGAATGTGTGTAACATACGAAGTTAAGAAAACAATCTGATTTCATTTCGAATTTCACATCCGATTCAATTTACTGCAATTTCAATGTCTTCAACCTGTGTATGCAAATGCCCATCAAAATCTCATTTAAATGCAAAACAAGACGTTCGTTCACTTCCCTGCTGTTCCTTCGTGTACCGTAAATTCTCAATTACAAATAGAAATCTGTTTACAGAGCAGAGCAGAATATCACAAGGACAAGGAAGCTTGAGACTGAATTTCAATCAATTTTTCTCAACTTCAAATTCAACCTAGAAATATAATAGTGGCTTGGCCTGGCTTGGCTTGCCGCAAACTTCTTTAATGTAGAGAAGTACTACAGTACAGATACATACAATACCAAAATGTATATCAGAAATTATTACCCGTAGCTAGATTCATAGGCTATAGAACTAATAAAAAATTTATAAACAATGGTACCTAGTAAATAGGTACAGGTGTTGTTTCTTGTCTTGCCTTGCCTTGCTGCAATGATGGAAGAGTTATGAATGTATTCTTAAAGTGTTAAACACGTTTAGCTATGTAATCATAGTTCATATTATTACATAGGTATAATATGCAAGATATTCTGCACTAGATCGGAGAAAAATCCTTCCTTAAAACTCTTCCTTAGAAAACATGAGCTCTACTCAACTCATTTTTTGGTTACACTCAAGCTCCATTTCACTATGCAATGCATGTCTATTTTTACCACAAGCTAAGGTTAGAAAAAGCGGCCGGAAATAAAATCGGCTTGCCTCATAATAAACCTTCCCTTTCTCCTGCGTTCTGTTGTGTATACAGAACAGAAGGCTCCTGCTTCCCATTGCAATGTAATGCAATGCAATGAAACTGAGCCTGGCTTCCTCTTTATCTAAACTTTCAGTTTACTATTTCTCTTATACACACACTATAATACTATATCCTTATCCGTTCTCTATCCCTATAGGTAATCTATTTAACAGATGAAAATTTCGTGAGGAACATTTAACCAGACACAACTACAACACAAAAGTAAACCATCAGTTCTTATCATAATATCACATTGTAGAAATTGCTAAATTACAATGGAACAGATAACCTCACCAAACCAAACCAAACCACATTACTCTAGAGATTCTAAACCATAACACAAGTTCATCCTCACTACTTAGTAAATGTATATTAGTATGTACATAAGATTTATTTTCCTTGTATATATACATAAAACTCTTCCCAATAAACAACTATGCAGCTTGCTCTTCTAAGTACATGTATATCTGTAAAGGAAACCGTTAAGAAATGCAACCAGTGCTGTATTGTAGATTGTATACAGTAACTGACTTGACTTGACTTGACTTTATACTATTATCTGTGTTTGTAAGTGTTAACAAATTGCATTCATTCACTTGCTCTTTCATTTCATTCATTTATTTCTAAAGGATTCATACACTTGTATTCGTACTCGACTCGCCGACCCAATTCAATAGAGAATTGCATGTTTGCTAATGGTAATGATAACCAATTTTTGTCCATTGGTCAATTCATATTTGTAATACATATTTGTTCAACCCATGTTCTCCATTTACCGACATAATACACTTTTGCACCGACTGAGACTACATAAGACTTCAAACAACATACTACTATTTACTTATGAATGATAATAACATAAAATACAACACAACACATAATATCGTTAGTAATAATAAAATATTACTACGTATGTATGTATGTACAGTTATGTATAAATTTATATCAGCAGGACCAAACCAGAAACACGCAAGTAAACATCCAACCAAGCCAGACCACTCCAAAGTAAATACGCAATAAGGCATTATAGAAAAGCTTTCCATGCAATTCAATAAATTAATATCAACGGGTTCTGCCATTCATAATGAGCAACGGAAAACAATGAGTAATATAATTCAGCTTAATGGATAAAGGATGGAATTCAAATGTCAAAAGCTTACTAACTATATAGAGGTTACTAAAATGGTGACAACGCACACACAACAACTATTATCAGCAAGTAAACATTTCGCAGAATGCAAAACGACTTGCTAAAAAGGTTTAAAATTTAATGTGCCTACTTTATAGACTCGTCTTTAATTAATTAGCAGTTTTATTCTGGAAAATCGTACATTTATGATAATAATGGCTAATGTTATCGATTAGTTGGATCTTAAAAGGATGTATACTGGTTTATGTTATGCCCACAGCACGCTTAGCTGTAAAATCCTATTACGTTTTAAATTAATTAGAATGGTAATGGCAAGTGTGTGTGTGTGCTGCCATTATATTGTAAATTCGCATATAAAAGTCTATATAGTAGACCAGAATTCAAATTAAATGATTTCTTTGTATTTTTATCGTCTCCGTCTCATTTGCGGCCAACCGCAGTTTTGTCGAAGTAGTAGTAGCCTCCAACACAATTGAGTCTCATTAAATGATAGCAATAAAGGCACAAATGTGCGTATAACTTGCCAAATGTCACATAGACAAGGATCAAATGCTAATTTTATGCGCAATTCAAGATCTCTAATTTCAACTTCAAGTGTGCATATTTTTTGCATCTACTATATAACAACGCTAACACGGTGGAAATTGTTAGCGATGTGAAGTGAAACCTCCATGAAGATTCAATACGTTTGTCTCCACTTATCAATAAATTCCACCAGTAACAGCCTTGCCCAAAAACAATAACAATAATCATAACGAAAGAAACTAACAATACACTCTGAGCTGAGAGTTGAGATGAGATCCAATCCAATTGACTTGACAGTCCTGTCCGGTCTAGTTCTTTTAACTATTATTCTTTACATGCTTACGCCTTACCACCATTACGATTCTTTGTCTTTGACGATTAGAAATGTATTCTTGCCTTCGTTAAACTCTGAGCTTCTTAACATAAATACTTATGCATATAACTATATTATTTACTATAACTTAAGTAGGTTCCTACTAGCGTAAGCTTTACAGACAAATAAGTAAGCCTCCTTAATAATGACGACATAACGATCACCATGAAAGCTTTGGCGACACCTACACACGTCCAAGTAGCAAATACCATTAGATAAGCCTCCTCTCGGCTCAAGACAAGTCAACTCAAGCTCTATATAGTGTATAGTATAGTTACAGGCATAAGAATTCGAGGCTCATCATCACATCACATTATACCATTATCTTACATACATTGGACTATCGTGTTCACTCTTTCCATTTTTCTACAGCTTAGCTTGCCTTAATTTTGTATTTCAATCGTTTTCTAGTTCTAACCTATCAAAAAATGTCGGACCTGTCTGACTACCTACTATTATCGTCATCATTATTACTAATACATCAGGGAACCACTATATGTATTACTATACTTGGTAATAAAGTCCAAGGAAAGAATAAAAGGCTAGCTATCGAAAAAAAATCAGGTGAACACGACAAATTCTATGAACTCAGTCCAGTCAGAGTCAGAGTCAGCTTAAAACTAAACTTCAAAAAGGGACTTCAAATTAGACAGGGACAACTTGCACGAAAGTGTTCAGGTGCTCTGCTTACTTAGTCAATCTTTATTTCAGTTCTTATACCTTTACTAACACTAATGGTCTGCTGGCTGGCTTGCTTTGGTTTCTGAAATTGGGAAATCATTTACTTAACTGGATACACTGTTTCACATCTACTATAAAATAAAGGTAAGAAGGAATCTTATACTACTTATTACTTACTACTTACCCTAAAACTGTCTATTGCTACAGATAGTAAATAGATAATTCCATATTTTGGGAAATACACTCAAAACTGGAAATGTTATATTTATTTTGTTGTTAGAAAGCTCTCTTGTCTAACTGATAAGGACTCTTCACAAGTAGTGAGGGGATTAAAGCTCTATCTAAATAACCTAGCACTACTACTATCTTATTTATTATAGGTAAGTTATGATTTTAGACAAGACTGACAAGTCCATTTGTGTACATAAAGTAAAATCGTGATGTGATGTGATTTGACAAATGACAGAATGAAAGGCAACACAATATTATAATCTCTTTATTTGGCTCTACTAAATAATAATGCTACTAATAGAGAGGTCAAGTCAACCCTTTGAATGTAATATGAATGTACATAGAAGTAGAATAAGAATACCTAGGCAAAGGCTCATTGGTCCATTCACAATTTACTATGTAGACAGTAGATGTAGAATAACTACAGACAATCACATAAAAGTAAACTTTTTCTGTACCATGTGTAAACATGTGCGTTATTGCCCAAGTAGTAAATTGCATCTAAATTATAACTGTTCTCAAATAGCATGCATGTGATTTGATTTTTTGGTACGAAAATAACGAGAACAAAAAACAACAGAACAGATATTTCTTGTTGCTGTTGCGTTGAGTTGGGATTATTAGAGAGCTGACGTTGAGAGGAGAATGTCCAATCAGAAGATAATAAAAATATAAAAATCAGAAGTTACAAAGGGAATTAGGTGAAATGACTGCGAGAATTTCACATTGTCAAATCAACATGACAATGAAAGAACAGTTGGAATAAAATGACAATTTACTCTGAAACTACGACTCTAATTTGCATGTTCTTTTCTTCGCCCTGTCATTACATTATTATGAGTTTATGGCAAAACGCGTGCCTATTTAAATTTGAGATTTTTTCAATTTCTTTAATGTTCAAACAGAACAGAACAACAAGAGAAGAAAGAAGATTACCTATCTAGTATCTAGTAGCTATGTATTGTATGATGATGATGAGAGTTGTTAAATAAAGAGTATATAAGTTCGTATAGTTAGCTAGTTAAAAGAACTGGGAATCAGGAAAGCTTTTGCAGTGTATTTATTTATCTGTATTTACATGAGTATATATATCTGTAGTAGGCAAGACAGTAAAGTACGTACATAACTAAGTCAACTAAAGTCAGTTACACTACACTAAAGTAATGCAATGTATGTAAAGTCTGAATCTCCTTGTGCTCGCTCCAATAAAAAACACAAACGACATAGTTCCAGTCGTAATCGTAAATTCAGGAGAGCAAGTAAGAGAAAAAATCATGAGAAACGAAAGCGTCAGGAAAGAAACTAACTTGGCTTTACTTAAGTTTAGTTTAACTAACTAACTAACCTCAACATGAGATAAACTACAGTGAAATAATGACGGAGGACAAACATACATATACATGTAGCTTATACTAATATAGCATAGTGCCAGTTTAAATGGAGAACTAAATGCACATCCACTCCACTCCAAACAGCTTCCCCTCAATTTACGACGGCCATCCTGCCGTTTAGAAAACTCATTCTACTCTATTTCCTCTTCCAGACATCTATGATCTCTATGTATTCCTTTTCTTCTCAAAACATTCTGATGAGTGTCTTATGCTATGATTCAGTCCTAGAGACTTACTTAGAGTTGCCTCACACTGTCACACTACACCACACACATTCAATTTACTTTAATACACATTTACATGCGTTCAGTAGCTGATCCCCAAGATATCTACACATACACCGCTCTCATTCTCATCTCAATTCACAATTCAGAGATATACCGACCGAATTCCCTCATTCAAGAGAAGACACAAGTCCCGACCGACCCGGTAATGATTATTCCTAATTCTTATTCTAATCCTCTCGCAATGCCAAACTCGACCCTAAGTTAAGTTAAGTCAAGTCAAAAGCCAAGCAGAGCGACAAAACCTAAATTGTATTGCGATATACTTACTTACACTGTACTATGCAATGTGAACAATTTCACATTTCACTGTCTTTTTTACAACTCCCCAAAGAGATGAGGATAGAAAAAATAAAGTTGAGACTTCAACTGAGTGGATTGCAATTGGCTTGAGTCAATCGACACGAAAGACAGTTATTCCGTCACATCGATAATTCTATTCTCTAATTTACGTCAGGCGAAATGTTCACATTATTTGATGTGACTCCAATACCATTATTAACCTACAAAAATTTTCAACGACTCTTTTAATCCTTCTGTATTCCGAAAAACAACTCAAACTCCTTAAATAAACTCACTCACGAGTCACGGCGCTCTTCAGTACGGTATTGTCATGAAATCACATGAAAAATTCTCAGGCCAATGCTGGGCCAGGAATTTAGTGTCTATAAGTAAATATGCATGTACCATTACGCTAATAAAAATATGCACAGAGCTACAGTGGTAATTATTGAAAAAGATTTTACTTTACCGTATCGTAGTATAGAATGTAGTAAATAGACAAAATAAACGTACCTGAAACAGAAAAAACCATATCATTAACTAACATGTTTACATTATTCAATTTAAAAACAATGAACAACCTATTCAACCTGTATTTACAAATAAAAATAAACATTGACTAAAATCTAGAACGGAAATAAGTGATAAAATGAGTAAGATATAATAATTAATCAATCTCGGACAATTTAGATATCTCAATTTCTCAATTACTTTTGTAAATTGCAATGTTTACAAAGCAACATGCTATCATATCATCATGTAATGCGTTTTGTGTTTATTAAATGAAGCCGACTTTGAATTTGAAGGCTATTTCCATGTCATCATACAAATTCCCACCGCTCTACGCATTTCTCGCCGCACTTCTGAGTTCTAGCTCCTACTAATAACCAGGTTGTATTTATTAAATTCATTTCAATTGCCTTCATTACTTCTGAAATTGGTGCTTTGTTCAGGATTCTGATGGATAATAAATAAATGGAGGGTTAGCGTTAGCCGACCTTTTTCAATTGAGTTGACTACCAGCTAACGTAACGTTAGCAAATGAAATGACATGAAGCCAGCCAGCCAGACCAGACCAGCACTGAATTGAAATTGAAACACATGGAAATTGTAAGTATGTAAAACGTAACGTAATAGTAACAGCAGTGAAAATGATGATTGCGATGTTGTTGTTACATACATAAAATAAATATCATAAAATAGAGAACAGACAGATACACACTATACAATTACATGCATGCAGTACAACTGATTTAACTTTAGCACGCATATCCCTAATTCTATTTACCTAAACCCTTACACTTATAATTAGGTACGAGTCCTACCAGTCTAGTCTACATGCCTTACATATACATACAACCAAAGCCACATGGCAATCAACAATGAAGCAACAACACTCATTGAAAAGACAAAATGTCAATCAATCAGCATTGCCTTTTAATGCATTTCAGTTAATATCCCTTCATTTCCTGACTTGGATCCTTTGCATTCGCTTCTAAAAGTTGGTTTAACATTTACACACCTACCCGACTGCTTCACTAAAGATCCTTATCCTATTCAATCTAGCTAATCAGTCCATCATTATTACAATAAATTTTCTTCCTCTTACTCTTACTTAAGGGGAAAATAAAAGAAACACCTGCAAAACACTAAGGTATGTATAAATATACTATACATACCCTACTAATATAGCCTGCCCCAATCCTTTACTCCTTAATATTATTCCATTTTCGTACCCAATTCTTTCTTTTTATGTCTTTAATTCGTTTACCAGCTATAATTTATACAATTTACAAACATTCTACCTATAAGAAGGTGGTTAACTGAACTGACTGGACTGACATCACACAATACTGGTAATACTATATTTATTATACTAAATTCAAGAATCTTGTATAAGAATGTAGTAAATTATAGAATATGAGTAATACCTGTGGAATCTTATAAACATATCCCTATCTATCTATACAATTTAGCCATCCACAACTAAATGCCTTGCTCCAGACTTTGTAAGACCAACCTCCGTTTTCCACGGCATGCCTAAATAATGGATAATAAGGTGAAGGAGTGAGTAGTGAGTAGAAGTGTATCCTTAGCTACATTTCTTTAAAAGATAGGAAAACACACACACCATAAACTCTTACTTATGTGTACATTAAGTAAAACTTCTCACACACACCATGCAATGCATGCCATACATATCATGCCAATGGGAAAAATCCCAAATCCTCTAAAGACCAACTCCAACTTTCAACCAGCAAAGCATGTAGTATTAACTAACAAGGGAGGCAAGGCAAGGCAAAGAAAGCAGCCTGAAGAAAAACATCAAAACTCATCAGCAGCTGTCATGAGCGATTTACCTTGATCAACAACCTGGGTCTACAACTGATATTGCATGCTATGCTATAACTATGCTAAGTTCTTTTATTCTTAACATAACATCCCATTCCGGCAAACATACAGTTTACTCAGCGTATTACGATTACTATATATTAGCTCACCTACCAGAATCTTGCATTTCATTGGCATACCTACTGTAACGTAAAGTAATTCTGGCTTGGTTGTATAGTATTCTTTAGTATTTATGCACTTCTACTCTATATACCTATCTTTATATGCACATGGTTAGAAAATCAGTATCAGTAATAGTAAATGGTAAATACAACTAGAAAGGAAGAGTTTCCGTGCTATTGCTATTCTCTTTCTATCGCCTCCTCATTTTACTATCATATCAATATCTGCATCGACTTCAAAGAAACTCGACGCTATTGATTCACAGTGCATCCCCTTAACTCAACTCAATTCAACTAACATGTCTAGTCCCGACACGGCACCTGATACCCGAGCAACACCACAAATCATCCAGGGAGAACATTCTTCCCACATTATCATAAAGCACCATCCAATCCTATCAGCATACATATAAGTATAGTATCCTACATACACAAGAGGATCCATCTCCAGTTCCACACTTGTATACACACATGTAGTGGTCTGGTAGGAAATACGAGAGCCTCTCTTTTCCTCTTTTGTGTGTACATAGCAAATACAAACACAAACCAAAAGTAGGCAGTAGGTATATTTACTAGGGAGAAGGTAGGTAGTAGGTATTTATTTGTATTACAACAATACGCTTACAACACAACATACCTATACATAGAACTGGAATGGAATCCTAATAAAATTCAATCTTATGATATGTGTTGCTACTAATTCATGTACATAACACAAACACAAGACAAGGCAGTAAGTGTCTATGCAAGTATTACACCTAGCAAACGATAAGTAGGGGTAGGTAGGTAGGTACACATAAACACATAACACAAGTACCGTGTTAAATCTAACTTACCTAGGTGTACATGCATTAACATTAACACAAACACAAAACTGGGAAAGAAAAAGAAATGTGTGCAATACAATGAATCTCTGTCCTATCCTGACTTGGCTTGGTCAGGCCAACAAGTAAAACAGCATAGTTTAGATATGTTTTAAACATGTCTAAATACTAATAATGTACATATTGTAATGCTTATGTAGTATGCAGCATAGTTCATCTGAGGTGATAAAGAATAGGTTAAAGTTAACTGCTGCTCTGTTCTGGAGTGTCATAGAGATAGGATTAGTAAATATCTTTATAGGAATACAGATAGCTAAGCAAAAGATCGCATCAACTCAAACTGTGAAGTAATATAATGTAATGCATCCCTTTTGCACCTCATTATCGTCATTTGCATTTCCACTATAGCGTAGCATTCCTCACCCTCAGCTTTTCAACTGTTGTGTTGTGTTCTAAGCTCACGACGAAGATAGGAAGATATACATACAAATGTACATGCACTATGCCAAGCCAGGCCAAGCCAGGACCAGGACCAGACCAGGCCAGAATTTCTGTTGTAATTGTGGTACATGTGTACGTAATCTCTATAGATACATTTAGTATACGAAGGAACATAACTCTTTGTATAAGAAATGAAGGTACTTTACATTCATTATATATTTTCTTGTGTTGAGCATCCATACTACTATTTACCAGCCCATTCTGAATTCCTCGCCATCAACAAATAAACTGCCTCATTCATCCATCCATCCATTTAGCACAGAGCATTTTTTCCACTCGTTTAGCTGACTTGAGTTGAGTTCAGTTCGTCTTTCTCAATGTATTCATTTTTTATTCCCTTTCTTTGCCTTCACATCACATCACTCTACTCAACTACTTACTTGCCTTTGCCTTTGCTTAGTATACTTATTTTATTTACTTCAATTTATACATTACTCAACTCACCTAACATAATATTACTATATAATAATATGCATGCATAATATTTTATTTGTATTAGCAGTGAGTTCTTTTCTATTCATTTCATCTTACCATACCAATACCTACCATCCTCCTATCACTAGGATCCCTGCCTCTTGAACCTTTGATTGCACTTTATGATCCAAGCCAGACTATGCAGACAAACCTTCCTTAATAGATCCAAAACTAACTTATACTTACTTACAGAGGAGAGTGTACTAAAGTGAGAGAAATTAGACGATGAATACAAATATTGGGGAAAATCCAACCTCGCTGTTATATTCAAACTCAAGTCAGGTCCATACCAATAAGGTAAAGCAAAATACTTAAACTTGCACTTTATACATCCTGAGATATTTAATAAGTTGCCGACTATGTACGAGTATGAGATTCAATTAACGATTTCCATTTCTATCCGCAATTTTACGAGGAAAATAATATGGGAAAAGTAATACACACAAGGAAACGAGCGGGGCATGCTTTGCATTACATCCCATGCTCAAACCTTGATTTATAGTTATTATAAACCAAGTGGTTGATCCTGATCGGATAAAGTACGCTTACTTAGTTAGTAAAAGCCGGAGTCAGACCAACTTTTTATATCATGTACTACAGCGTTCATTAACTACAGAATTATATTATTACAAACACCAAGCTAAATATCTGTACATAAGGTTATTTGTTCCTAAGTTTC